>JAOTQJ010197260.1:0-199512 GCA_025642045.1 Solanum sejunctum | reverse complement strand
CCCACATCCCTTTTTATTCTTAAGGACCTAACTTAAGTAAAATGTTATATTTGGTCCCAAACTTTATTAAATCGAACCAATTAAGGATGTTCGGGGTTTAAATTACGTTGCGGGTCCTAACAATGAATTCAAGTAGCATTCCATATATAGTGATGGACACACTCCATCCTTTTAACACATATCGTCCATTTTTTGGTTGCCCTCCATCTGTTACATCCATGGAATGTGACATCCAATGGAGAATCAGATTTAGATGGGAATTGAATCGACGAAAGTTTCAAAGTTGGACCTTCAATGAAAAAAATAATGGGATTCAAGAGATGAGCTTTTCTTAGATACGGGATTCCACCTAATGGTGAAACCATCAACTCCTCTCCTTCATAAAAGATTAAATCTTTCATTGATTCTTTGTAAGGACCCAAACATTGTATGAACTTAATGGATCTTTATAATTTAGTCATGAAAAGTTTATGACGTAGGTGACACTTCAGGGAAGCCTCCATATTCCCTGTAAAGATATATAGACCATGGAGAGGTACCTTGAAATGGCTCTTGCAAATGTCTATAGAGTGTTGGCATTTATGTGTAGTTTAATACCAAGGTTCACCTCACATGAACCTTACAAGGTCTGTCTGAGGCTTCATGGTCCATGTGGTAGATCGTGAGGAGCGACTTCACCTTGAAAATCCACTATTTGGCCACGGCACTTCACACATGGACCTCATACAGACCGTATAGCCTTTGACGGTCTGTGAGGCCTTGTATATGGGTATCGAAGTAAATTTAAGAAATATTGGATCACCATCTCAAACGTTTATCACCAAACAATGTTCTAAATGGAGATTCATGGGAGGACACATGGTTTTTGTGACCTCTCACAGGTCATGAAGCCCTCAGTATGGGTGTTAGCATGCAATTTTCTAAGTGTGGAATTCCATTAGATAAGATTTTCACAAGGATCAATAGAAGGGTCGAGTTTAAATAGTAATATCTCTTAGCACAAAAAGAACTAGGTGGATCATGACCTACAAAATTTAAGCTTTTCGAATTAGCTTTCCAGCGCATCTAGTTTCACCTAATTCTATGTTTGGATAAAGTAGTTATGCCTATTGCCCTTGTAGAGTTTCTTATGATTTGGCTATGTATGGCTTCACGGGGGGGTTCACGGTCCATGTGACCTTGAATGGACCACGAGTTGTTCTCACGGGACCCCTGGCAACAAATTTTATATTGCTTAATGAATGGTTTTTTTCATTATTATTTTGAGTAAATAATACTAATTTATTGAAATTGGTAATTATGAAATATTTATTTTAGTATTGATTAATAAAATTGATCTTAAGATCTTGATATTATAACGTGTACCATATATATTAACATATTCTAAAAAGAATATTGACTTCTAAATGTTGGCATCTTTTTAAAAAATAAAAAAATAGACATTTAGAGATTAGTAAAATTTAAAATGAGTTTTAAAAAAATTAAAAAAAAAATGGGTCTTTTTTGACAAATATACTTCCCAATTTTTCTTTAAAAAACCCTAAGTCTTACTTCCTCACTCCTCACTTAAACCAACACTAGTTGTTCGCTCGTTGAAGCTATGACAACGACATTCTTCGTCGTTCCTCGACGGAGTTGTGGTGGCATTGGACCCGCTAATCTTCGTTGCATCCGCATTGAGGTATAATTTTTGATTAGTTTCTCTCCATTTCTTTTCTCCATCACTCGCATCAGTGTCTTCAGCATTTGGGACAATATTTCTTAAAATAAAGAGGACAACACTCATCTTGGAGTTGGATTTTTTAAATGCTTACTGAAACTGAGTATAATTTTGTATTGTTCTTTACTATCAAGGTTAATGGATGATGCAAAATCTTTGTTTTAAATCATTTTGTGCCGCTAAGAAAAAGAGATATCTTCTTTGTTTTCTTGAATGCTTGTGTTATTGGTGCTTTGAATTGATTAATTGAAGAGATGTTTCCAGTTGTTGAAGTTTATCTAATTAATTTCTCCCTCAATTTACTTCATCCCTCAGATAGAACCTTGGAGATCCTATTCATCATCTCAGAGTTGCTCATTGTAGATTTTTTGAATCATTTTAAACATTTATGACATCATTCCTTTTACCAATTATGATGTTCTTTAACAACAAAGATAATAAATGTAGAGATCTCAAAAGCATGCTTACCTTAGTTTTCCAATGTTAGAGTAGTGTAACCTTGATATATTAAGTGCATTCATAGAGATGGTGTACTCTGTGCATGTGGTTCTTTTATTATGCTTTGCAGAAAGAAGAAATTATCAATTTCTACAAGCAAGGCTTATGGAAAAGAGAAACCGATACACACTTATATGTGATTTTCTTATTTTCAGTGTTCTACACTCCTCCCTTAAGTTGCTCTTATTAAACCATAAGCCTTCTTCCTCCCTTATTGACTTAAAACAGTTGTACAAAATAAAAGTGTTATTAACTTTCAAGCCTCCTTCCTCTCTTTGAAATGACAAAACTCACCCTTAAGACAAAAAAATTGAGCTACCACCGTCAACTTTACCTGAAAAATCAAAGAAAGATTCAATGTTTGATGAAAGAGAGGAGTTGATGGTTTCACCATGTGGAATCCTGTATCTAAGAAAAGCCTATTTCTTGAATCCCATTATTTCTCTTATTAAAGGTCTAACATTGAAGCTTCGATTGATTCCTTTTCCATCTGAATCTGATTGTCCATTGGATGTCACCTTCCATGGATATAACAAATGGAGGGATCAACAAACAATGGAGTACATGGGTTGAAAGGACGGTACGTGACGTGGGTTGAAAGGATGGAACTTGTCCATCACCATGTATGGAAAGTTGATAGAATGTATGAAGCAGTGATGAGTTCAGTTTATAGAGTTCACACATATAAAAATTTGATTTTTGGGTTGGTAGAAAGTTGGTGTTGTGAGATTAACACTTTTGTTTTTCCATGGGGTGAAACTACAATAAATATTAAAGATGTCACACTTTTGGGAGGGTATTCTGTTTTAGGTGACCTTTTCTGGTCCCCCTTTTAATCCCCTCAATTGGTAGTAATTCAAGAAAATCTTAAAAAATCATGAAAAGAATTGATTGGAAAGAAGGATAATAATCATACTAGGTGGTTGAATCATTTCATGATTAGTGGTAGCGATTGTGAACATAAAGCTTGTATTTCTCATTAGTTGTCAAAATTTGTGTTTCCAGCAGGCACCTATTTTTCTACTGAAGTCAATTTGGCATGAGGTGTGTGACTAGAACTTGACCCTTCTGTTGTTGCTAGCATATATAGGGATTTGGACTTGTTGAAACAAGATATGATAATAGCTTCATCAACTAAGCAATGTAGACAAAGTTGATAATCTGAAATTGTGGTCGCCGATGTTCTTTCATCAGTTTTGCACTTAGGAGAGGCTAGTGTCTCTGTGGCCACTGCTAGTTAAGAATTACAATATTGACCGCAAAGAATTACAATATGAGCTAGTTGTGGCCGCAAAGACACCATCCACTCACAAGCTCGAACCTAAAGAAAGAAGATTGGCATCTACAATTTTAGAATATCAACTCTGTCTCTATTCCTAGTTGATGATGCTACTATCATCACTTCTTCCAACAACCCAAATCCATATGTATGATAGAAAGAATAGAAGGGTTAATTGCTAGTCGCACACATTGATTGTAGTAGAGAAAATTGGTGCCTCCACTTGACTTGGAAAAACAAATTTTAACAACTAAGGAGAAAAAAATGCTTCATACTCATAAGCGCTACCACTGTTCAAGAAATGATTCAACCACCTAGTATCATTATTATCCTTCTTCCCAATCAATTCTTTTTGTAATTTTTCTAGATTTTCTTGAATCACCACTAACTAATGGGATTGAAAGGGGGAGAAAATAAGGTCACCCAAAAAAGAAAACTCTCCCTAAAGCATCATATATTCAAGAGCAACAGTTGCTCCACCCCACGGAAAAATAGAAGTCATAGTCTCACAACACCACCTTCTACTAACCAAAAAACTTTTTTATCTGTATGGACTCTATAAACTGAACTCATGACTGCATCATAAATTCTAGCAGTTTTCCATACAGGGTGATGGACACACTCCATCCTTTCAACATATGTCCTCCATTTTTTTGGTTGATTCCTCTATCTGTTACATCCATAGAAAGTGGCATCTAATGGAAAATCATATCTAGATGGGAATTGAATCAACAAAAGCTTCAAAGTTAGACCTTCAATAGCAGAAATGATGGGATTTAAGAAATGAGCTTTTCTTAGATGTGGGATTCCACTTGATGGTGAAACCATCAACTCCTCTCCTTCATAAAAGATTGAATCTTTCATTGATTCTTTGTAAGGACCCGAACTTTGTATTAACTCAATAGATCTTGATAATTTAGTCTTGAAAATTTTAAGATGAAGGTGATACTTTTGGGAAGCCTCCAAAGGCCATGTGAAGATATATAGACCATGGAGAGGTACCTTGAAGTGGCTCTTGGCCATATCTATAGAGTGTTGGTATTTATGTGTAGTGTAAGACAAAGGTTCACCTCATATGAACCTTACAAGGTCTGTGTGAGGCTTCTGATGTACTAGACCGTGTGGAGCACCTTCACCTTGAAAATTGTTAGACCCCGTATTTCATAAATTAAGTATAACTATCCAATTGGGAATATTGTTGTGAATGTTGTGTAAGTTGAACTCAGGTAATTTAATTTTTTTTCTGATGTATGATTGGAGTATCAAGTGAATTTGGCATAAATAATTAAGTTTGAGTCGGAAAGTCCTTGATTGGATTAAAAATAGAAATGTTTGGGGTATACTTGAACTATAGAGGTCCGAGGATACTAGTGGGTAGTGGGTATGTGAGATATTGTTGAGCACATGGTCTATTATATGTATTTGATACCTGATCAGGAGGCGAGACCGCATTAATCTATGTATGATATGATTATTAGGCGGCAGGACCGCAGCGTAGACCTTGTCGGCCCGCATTTATGTATATGTATAAATGGATATATATTTGCATTGTTCTATGGGGTGCTGCTGGATTTTTCTTACAGGTGCAATTAGTTAATAAAACAGAGGAAATTCTGCCAAAATTTCAGTAGGTTTCCAGGTCAGTTTCATTGGGAATGTAAGGTTAGCATGTGTCTAGGTGTCCCTATCGGACACTTGTCACGAACCTATGGTGGGGCGTGACAAAAACCCACTATTTAGCCAAGGAACTTCACACATGGATCTCATACGGACCATATAGCATTTCACGATCTGTGAGGCCTTCTATATGGGTATAGAAGTAAATTTTCTAAATATTGGATCACCATCTGAGAAGTTTATCATCGAAAAATGTTCTAAATAGAGACTCATGGGAGGACACATGGTTTGTGTGACCTCTTACAGGTCATGAAGCCCTCTGTATTGGTGTTGGGATGCAATTTTCTGAGTTTGGAAAACCATTAGCTAAGATTTTCACAATAACTAGTAGAAGGGCCAACTTTAAATAGTCATTTCTCTTAGCATAAAAAGAACTGGGTGGCTTATGACCTATAAAAATTAAGCTCCTTGAATTAACATTCCAATGTATCTGGTTTCACCTAATTCTATGTTAGAATAAAGAAGTTATGCCTATTGTCCTTGTAGAGTTTCTTATGATTTGGCTATGTGTGGCTTGAAGGGAGGGTTCACAGTCCATGTGACCTTGAACAGACCACGAGATGTTCTCACGGGACCTATGGCACCAAATTTCACTCTGCTTAAAGAATGGTATTTTTGTAATTATGGCTACTCCTAAGGGGCTTTTGTAACTTCCTATGTTATCCTAAGTCATTCAAATGGCCTAACCTCTATTTATCACATTGAAATTTACTCATACACTTAGAATTATTTCAACTCTCTCTTAAGAACCTATCTTAAAGACTCTAGTGGAGAATTTGTTTGAAATATTTCTTACTTCTCTTCTTGGTGTATTTAGGTATGTGGAATACATTTTTGGTCCCTTTAAAACAAGAACACCCAACTCTTTTACACTTGATTTATGGAATTTAAGCTTACATTAATTTTGGGTTTTAAAATTTATGGTCTATTAAATTTAATTGAAGTATGGGCTATGTTTATATGTTGATTTTTAACTGTTTTGAAGCCCAAATATATTGAATTGCATAAATATTATGAAGATTTGAATATGCATTGTCCCCTTATAGTTTGATTCAAGCATAGGTAATCTAAATTGTGATTTGAATCTTGATTTTACGTATGGATTTATATGAATTTCATATTGAATAGCTAATTTAAGATTAAATCCATATTGCTCATTTCTATTCACATATTATTCATCTCATTTTCATACATGAGCATTGAATTTTGATAAAAATGAATTAATGGGTTAAGCCCACATATGTCTTGAAAATGAATTGGTAGGTTAAGATCACTCACATGGTTATGACAAGTATGTGATCATATAAATGTCTATTATATTGGCTCTTTGAGCATATTTGGTGTTTACACCTTATTGGAACTTGTGAAGGCACTTTTTTTATGCACAAAAAGTATGATATGAATTTTCATTTGGCTTTTCAAACCTAGTATGAATGATTATGAATATGTTTGGACTTTAAGCCCAAGTAAACACAAAAGGATTTGAAATGACTTATGTCTCTTTTAAAAGCATATATACTTATATATATTCCTGTGGGACGATGAATTAGCACCGATGAGATAGAAGGCATCATGGCTATCCCCATGGGTCCTCTTCCTTTCTCTTGAACTATATGCCAACCAGGTATCTGTATATGGTAACCCTCACCAAAATAAGAGAACCACAAAGTGATGTTACAACATTGATATGATATGAATTAAAATTCGTATTAGAAATGAGAGACCCATAAGGAAGGTTACTTCTCCGAAATGGGAGGCCCGTAAAGAGAAGTATGGTTTACCTTTGGAAAGTATACCACCTCTTTCTGTGGGGTGGTAACATTAGGATTCGAAGTAATAGCTCGGTTGGTCTTATATGTCAGTTGAGGTCTCATCCCCTCTTTATATAAGCTTTATGTGTTTCATGCATTATAGATTTCTTGGCACATTGTTATGTACCCTTCCCTATATATGTTTATCCTTATATATTATATGCACTAGTCATCTAACATTGAATGCAGGTTTAATAGTAATATGCATTACATGTCCACATACTTAGTATATGAGAACATACTAATGTCAACTTTTTCCTACATGATGTAACCATATAGGGACCGGAGACTACCTCCATCCACTATTTGATGGCTAGATCAAATTTGACAAATTGTTGTGGTGAGTATTATCTTTCGAAGACAAGCCACTATCTATCGACCTTATATTGCTTCCATTTTTCTATTTACTTTGAAGGTGAGCCCGAGATATATCTTAGCCCCAATCCTATTGTACGACTAGAGACATTATTGGACATCTTGTAGACTGT
Source organism: Solanum sejunctum (assembly GCA_025642045.1). Lineage (NCBI taxonomy): Eukaryota > Viridiplantae > Streptophyta > Magnoliopsida > Solanales > Solanaceae > Solanum > Solanum sejunctum. The sequence goes on along the minus strand of JAOTQJ010197260.1, from coordinate 192,039 downwards.
TGTACGAATGCATGTTATGTGATGATATTTGGGGATTATGATTATGACTATCCATTGGATATGGATAATATGATTTGGTTATGATATAATGATTATATATGTAATGATCTGAAAGTGTGGAAGATTCTAACTGTCATATTTCCCCTATAGAGTGAGTCGTGCTTACTCACCCTTTAGTCCTTATGTGTGATCTTTTATCTGAATCCATGTTAAATCCCTATCTTCATGATATCACCATAGCGTGAGTCCTACTATCCTATCCATTAGAATTAGGTGTTTACTATTCTATATGCACTTCTAAACTAATGATATGTGAATGGATGCTATGAGGCTTGTTTGGAAACTCTTAGATTTTTATCTGCCATGTCACTCCTAGAACTTAGGTCCGAGTCGTGAAAGAGATGGTATCAGAGTACTAGATTTATAAATAGTTGTCGGAGTCTATCATGCAACGTCAAGTAGAGTTTTATTCATGGGTGTGAAGTGCTCCACATCTATCGTTAGGAGGATATATGATATTTTAGGAGATGTTTTCATTTTTCATGATTCTTATTGTGCCATGGTGTGTGTCTTTAGATTTCCAATCTCTATCCCTCCCTATAGAATTATGAGAGTTACTTTGGACCCATAATGCAATCCAGTCACGGAAGATGTTATACCTAATCTTATTGATGATGTCAAAAGGGCATGGGTAGAGGATGTGTATTGTTTGACAAGATTGGGGAATTGGGTTGAGTGAATCTAATAATGGTTTAGTTCATGTTCAAAATGGGGCTGAATCTTCCGTGGTTGTTAATGTTAAGGCAAACTAAGACTTAGACCCGTCATTCCTATTGTTAAAGAGGTTGGTTACCGAAAAAAAAGTAGAAATTTTCTCCCAAAGGAAAGATGGTCTGCTTCGATATCAGGATCAGTTGTGTATTCCAGATATTGATGATCTTAGGAGGGTGATCATGAGTGAATCCTTTAACTCTCATTATTCCATACATTCAAATTCTACCAAAATGTATCGGGACTTGAGGGAAAGTGAAACCACCTCAAAAAGTTCCTGAAAATGTGTCTAGGAATGCCCAAAATTTCAATCTCCAAATATCTCAAAATCCAGTAGTTATTTCAAAATTCCAACTTCATATTTTTTGTTGAGGGTGTCAAATTTAGAGGTAGAAGGGTCTAACCCCAATTTTAAATCAATCGAATCACAATTTCAAATATCCAAAGTTTCAACTTCTAGAGATGATCTGCAACAACACCGCAATGGATAGCTGTCGCAGACATGTGTTAATTTGGCCTCTGTTATAGGTTTTTGCTAGTGATTTCTGTCTTAGTCCAAGGCATTTGGTTCTTGGGCCAGAGTATTCCTAAACGTGTTTTTACCTATATTTCGTCAAATTTCACCCACATATAATCCTAAATATTTCCCAATACTCATTCAACCACTTATTCATATTTTAACTCCCCAAACTCAAGTTCCAAACCCTCATCCAAAGCTAAGGAATTTCTTCAAAGGTTCTTCTTCAAGATTCAAGTCTCGATGCCAAATCATCACTAGGTACATCTCTAAGATAAGTTATGTGGGTTTCTTTTATGGGTTATTTTCACCCATGATACCCAATCCTACTTTTATTCAAATTGCATGATTTAAAGTTCATTTATAAATGGTTCTTGATTATTATGAAATTCACTGTACAATATGTTAAAGCTATGTAAAGTTATGACTTTTTTTCTATGTTTAGATCTATAAATCTTGGATCTATTGTAATATTTGATTAGGGGTTTTCACGTATATTGCTTGAGGGAGTTGGAACGTGTTGATTTATGGTTTTACCATACATTATATTGCATGATTTCATCTCTATACTTTTTGGTTTTACATATCCTCTAAGTGTTTTATAAAATATCTTGGTGTGGTTTCTTGAAAAATTGAAGGTCCAAAACATGAGATATGATATAAATGACTATATGATGATCAAATGAGATTATGTGTATGATATACTCTATATATTATGTTGTATTAGACCATACCCAAGAGCCCGAGTAACCATGTTGGGGCTTTATACTCATCAACCATATGAGGGGTTTATACTTCATCACTATGTTGATAAGGTGTGATTATTATTAACCATGTGAGAGGTCTATACAACACAAGTACCAAGTGGTTTATACCTTGAATAGCTTGATTGGTCTTTTCTGCACATATAATATGCTATATGAGTATGAGTTACTTAAGTATGTCTTACCTATGCATTGATCATACATGTCATATTGTTTTACTATGCCTATTACTTAATACAATGCATTTAGATTATGATACCTAAGTATTGTTACATTGCATCCAACATACTTAGGATATTCAAATGTACGAAAGCATACTCTTGCCTACATGATTTTGCCATGTAGGAACCACAACCCAAGTTGATCATTCTCCTCCACGTGGCTAGTTCGGTGCTATTCAAGCTAGTTGGTGAGTCCTTCACTTCGGGGACCTTAGTATGTTCTCTCTCTTGCTATATATTAAGATGCTCTTCTTTATGTTCTATTTGACTATGAGGGTGAGCCCGGTTGCTTTGTCTTGGCCCCCATTATTATTTATGTAGTAGAGGTGGTTGTTGGACATGCTTCTATTTATGATATGAGTTAACTCTTGCATATTGATTATGATATTGTGCAAGCCTTATCCCTTAACCGTTGTTTCCCCATTCTTTTATCTCTTAATGCTTGATTAATTGCTTTTGTGACCAAGGATGTGTGATGATGCTCTAAGAGGCTTGCTGGCATCCCTAATGTTCACCTTGCGATGTGTCACATCTAGGCACTAGGCTTGGATCGTGATAAGCTTGGTATCAGAGGAATATGTTGATAGATCCTTAGGGTTTAACCTATCACATCAATTAGAATCCTATTCATGGTTGTGAAGTGCGCCATGACTATGAGTAGTAGGCTATGTGGTATTTTAGGAAATGTTTCCCTTCTTTATGTTCTATGTCATGCTATAGAGTTGTAGTGACTTTTCCTCCTAATGATTGTTGTTTTTTATGCTAGATCATGCCAAATACTCGAGTACAAATGGCTTAAACTCTCAAGGAGCAACCCATCAATGGTGAGCTAGGAGATGCTCTTAGTATGCTTACCCTAATGATGGCGAACCAGGTCAATCAAGAAGCCTAATCCCTCATGCTACTACCCCAGGAGCTATAGTAAGATACTTCATGAGGATGAATCCTTTGACTTTCTATGGGTCGAAGGTGGAAGGAGATCCATAAGAATTCATTGATGAGGTCTATAAAATCTTAAATGTCATGGGTCTTAGGTAGAATGAAATGGCAGAATTGGTGGTGTACCAACTCAAAGGCGTAGCTCAAATATGGTATGATCTATGGAAGGGTGAGAAAGGGTTTGGTAGTGTGGTGCTTTAGGAGGAGTTCAAATTGGCCTTCGTTAACCGAGTTATCCCTCTTGAGCATAGCAAAGCGAAGTTGGTCGAGTTTATGAACTTCAAACAAGGTGCTATGAGTATGAGGAAGTATACCCTCCAGTTTAATCAACTTTTAAAGTATGTTGCTAATTTTGTGGCCGATCCTAGATCTAGGATGAATAATTTCATGATAGGGGTCTCCGACTTGGTTAGTGAAGAATACCGGTCCACCATTCTAATTATTGACATAGACTTGTCTTGGTTGATGACATATGTTGAGAATTAGAGGAGGAAAAAAAGGAAGAGAAGGGGGTACGAGCCCAAGAGGGACTAATTTGAGGGTAAATTCCTAAAGGGTGCTAAATTTCGTCAAGGCCAAGGGCACCCTCATGCTACTATTAGTGGGTTTGCCAATGACTTCCCTATACCTAAAGGTGTTCATGGGGTGGATCCTATTGATGTGTACCCTAAGTGTGGAAGGAGCCATAGAGGCCCATGTTTGAAGTGTTCTAATACATGCTATGAATATGTGGATTTTGCATACAAGAAAGTAGATTGTCAAAGAAATTGTGGCAAGGTCTGGGGTGCTAATATAGTTCCATTGGAGAGAGGTGGTCCTCAAGGTAGTGCCCCAAGGCACAATCAATTTTATGCTCTACATGAAAGGCAAGGGGTTAGTGAGGTCCCCGATGTTGTTACCAGTATTTTGAAAATCTTTGACTTTATATGTATGCTTTGATTGATCTGGGTGCCACTCTTTCCTTTGTTACCCCTTTTGTTGCTACAAAGTTCCATATTATCCCCAAGTCATTGCATGAGTCATGTGAAGTGTCTATTCCTATTGGTTCCTCTATTGTTGTTAGGAAAGTTTATAGGAGTTGTCCTATTTGCATTTTGCATAATTTATTACCTTGTAATCTTGTTGAATTAGACATGGTAGAATTTGATGTCATACTTGGGATGGATTGTTTGCATGCCTACTATGCTTCTATTGATTGTATAACCAATAGGGTCAAGTTTCAATTCCCTAATAAACTCATCCTTGAGTGGGAGAGTCAAGATGTTATGGTTAATGATAGATTCATTTCATGCATTAAAGTCCGTAAGTTGATTTCTAAGGGGTGTTTGTGTCATCTTGTTAGGGTTAAAGATGTGGATTCCAAATTCCCTTCCATTGAGTTGGTCTCCATTATAAATGAGTTTCTTGATGTCTTCCCAAATGACCGAAAGGGAGATAGATTTTGGCATAGATCTCTTCCCCTATACTTAACCTATCTCTATTCCCCCTTACCATATGACTCCATTGGAGTTGAAGGAGTTAAAGGAACATGTAAAGATTTGTTGGAAAAGGGATTTATTAGACCTAGTACATTACCTTTAGGGTGTTCAGTGTTGTTTGTGAAAAATACGGATGGGTGACTTAGAATGTGTATTGACTACCAGCAACACAATAGGGTCACTACAAAGAATAGATATCCTCTTTCAAGGGTTGATGACTTGTTTGACTAATTGTAAGGGGCTAGCTTTTTCTCTAGATTGACATTTGGTTCAGGTACCATCAAGTTGGGTAAGGTAGTGTGATAATCCCAAGACAGCCTTCCAGACTAGATATGGCCATTATGAGTTTGTTTATGATGTTGTTTGGACTGACTAATGCACCGACCATCTTCATGAACCTAATGAATAGGGTTTTCAAGCCTTATTGATAGTCACGCTCCAATAAGAAAGCGGTCGCTATCGATAATTAACCTAACCGACGTTAGGGTCAAACCCATAGGGAATACAGGGCTTGAGAACATAATTTTACTACTAATCATTTCTTGTTTCTATAACTATAATCTCTGAAAAGGGGGGTTGTTTGTTATTCTAAAACAACATAAAATAAATGCTAACTAGATTATGGGAAAATGCTCAATTTAGGAAACAATTTGGAAATTGTGTTCCCTATAATTTGTTGACTTAATTACCCTAGATAATATAACTATGATTAGTGAATTGTATGTAGGACAGTACTTAGGTTCTTCCAGCCCTCTTATGAATGTTAAGGTCAAATTTCACCATGGTGCGTGGTCGGCTAGTATGGCATGCCAACTAACCATTACCTATTGTCCCATTCAACCTCCCCTTGGTCAGGTTTGATCGATTAGTCGAGAAGACATTAATTCAATCTACTCATCTACTTCACTTTTTCTATTCGTCACTACCTTGGTTGGGATCGTAATAGTAGGCAGGGTTTGGTGTTGGCCACTACCAAACAACATGAATCATGAAGGAAATAAATAATACATGTAAAATCCTAATCATAAATATGCACAAAACCTAGGTCATTTCAAGTCAACTACCCATGCTTCCCACAACCCCAAGTTGTGGGTGATTAGCTACTTATGGCTAAAGTAAAACACACAAAAATGCAAATAAGAGACATATTTGAGAGTTTTACCAATAACAATGAAGGAAATAATCACCACAAGTTTCAAAACCACAAGCTTGATTGATACACAAAGTGTACAAAGCAAGGTTTGCGATTTCCCATAATGAGTCTTTGAAGAAAGAATAAATAAACTACTCTAAAACCTAAGAAAAGTTTCAAAAATAACTTGGATAAGTGTATATGGTCGAACTCTCCCAAAAATAACCTAACTTTACTATTTATAGTGTGCATAAAACAACCCTAAAATTTATAGAGAAAAGACAGCTGGCATCTGATAAATTTCGCAGTTACAACTCATAGGATGGCCTATAAGTCATAGTTGGGGTCTCATATTAGAATCTTAGTATTTTGGATTGAACTGGTATGACCCATAGGTATGAGTCATTGCTTGAGCTGTGACTCATATGTTGGTCTCATAGTCTTGGTCTTTAGTTTTTTGGTCTAACAATTTGGTTCTTTAATTCTTGCTATAAGTACATCTATATAAGTCATACTATGTTTTATGACTTATGGGTTTAGCTCATAGTAGTGACCTCCACTTGGCAGATTCTTGAACTTTTGGTCTCTGATTTCTGTTACGACACCACCTTAAAACTGGTAGTGTGAGCTACAACTTGTAGGTGGATTCGTATGGCCTATGCTTTATCAAAATCTGAAACTTTACTTCCAAATCATGGCAACCTAACTTTTCTGCAAGATTAACACAAAAAGACATCAAAACACTAAAAAGTCGCTTTGATAACTCAAAAACTCCCTTGTTTTAGGCACTAAATGTGTTGTAATTTGACGGCATATCAAAAACTTACCTTGACTCTTTTGTTGTAGTCTTCATTGATGATATATTAATCTATTTGTATAGTAGGGAGGAGCATATAGGTCATTTGAGGGTGGTGATGCAAACATTGAGGGAGGAGAAATTTTATGCTAAATATGATAAGTGTTATTTTTTGTTGAAGAAAGGTTGCATTTTTGGATCATGTGGTGTCCGGGGATGGTTCAAAAATGGACCCTAAGAAAAATAACGTGACTAGAATTGGCCTAGACCATTAACCCCATCATATATTAGGAGCTTCTAGGGCCTTACTAGTTACAATAGAAGATTTCTAAATAGCTTCTCCTCCATTGCTTCCCCTATGATCAAATTAACTCAAAAAAGGTTAAGTTTCTGTGGATCGATGAATGTGACAGAAGCTTTCAAACATTGAAGAATAGGCTTATGTCCACTATTATATTGTCACTATGGGATGGACTTGAGGGTTTTGTTCTGTATTGTGATGCATCTTGAGTTTGTTTAGGTTGTGTGCTTATGCAAATTATTATGGTCATAGCATATGCTTCTGGACAACTTAAGATACATCAAAGGAACTACCCTACCTATGATCTAGAGTTGGCTGCCATTGTGTTTGCATTAAAGATTTAGTGTCATTACTTGTATAGGGTTCATGTTGATGTATTCACTGATCATAAGAGCCTTTAATATGTCTTTACTCAAAAAGATCTCAACTTGAGACATAGAAGGTAGCTAGAACTTCTCAAATGTTATGACATGAGTGTACATTGTCATCCGAGTAATGTAAATATGGTGGAGGATGCTTTTATTCGGGTGTCCATTGGTAGACTAGCTCATGTTGATGCTGGTGATAAGGAAATGCCTAGGGTGGTGCATAGATTGGCTAGGTTGCAGGTTAGGTCGGAAGAGGTTAGTGATGATGGTGTTGTAGTTGTTGATAGGTCTAAGTCTTCTTTGGTTGATGAGGTGATAGCAAAACAAGATCTCCACTCCTCATTGCTTGAATTGAAGACCTTGGTGAAAGAAGGAAAAGTAGAGGTTTTCTCTCAAGGGGGAGATAGTACCCTTAGGTACCAAGGTAGGTTATGTGTGTCTTGTGTTGATGGTTTGAGGGAAGAGATCCTTGATGAGGCCCATAATTCTTCTTATTCTATCCACCTCGGTTCCACTAAAATGTATAGAGACTTGAGAGTGTGTTTTGGTGGGGAGGCATGAAAAAGGACATTGCCTAGTTCATTTCTAGTTACCATAGTTGTCAACAAGTCAACGCCGAATATCACTAGGTGGTCTAACCCAAGACAGAGAGATTCCCACTTAGAAGTGAGGTGACTAATATGGATTTCATGGTTGGGTTGCCCAAGACTATATAAGGTTTTCATTCCATTTGGGTAGTGGTTGATAGGATGATGAAATTGACTTACTTTCTACCGATGAAGACCACATAGGGGTAGAGTATGCAAGGTTGTACATCCATGAGTTAGTGAGGTTGCATTGGGTTCCTTTCTCTATTGTATCGGATCATGGTTTACAATTCACTTCACACTTTTGGAGGTCCTTTGTATGGTGTCTTGGTAACAAAGTTCACCTTGGTACGACCTTTCACCCACAAATGGATGGCCAAGCCAAAAGAACTATTTGAACACTCGAGGATATGCTAATGACTTCTGTATTAGATTTGAAGGGCAGTTGATATGAACATCTTTCTTTTATAGAGTTTGCCTACAAAAATAGCTATCATTCTAGTATCGGTATGGCTCCTTCTGAGTCTCTTTATGGGAGACATTATCGATCACCAGTTAGTTGGTTTAAGGTTGGAGAGGGGGATTTATTAAGACTGGATCTTGTTATAGATGCTCTTGAGAAGGTTAGGATGATTAGGTAAAGGTTAAGGCAGCCCAAAATCATCAAAATCCTTATGCCGATGTGAGAAGAAGAGACCTTGAATTCAAAATGGGTGATTGCTTTTACTTGAAGGTTTCTCCAATAAAAAGTGTGGTCCATTTTTGTGAAAAGGGGAAGTTGAGTCCAAGATATGTTGGTCCTTTTTGAGGTCTTGAAAAGGGTTGGCAATGTAGCTTATGAGTAAGTTGCCTAGTGAAATGAATTCGGTTCATCCGATGATTCATGTCTCTATATTGAGGAAATGCATTGGTGATCCTAATGATATTGTCTATCTTTATATTGTGCGTATTGTTGAGGATAATTTAACTTATAAGGAGGCTCAGATTCAGATCTTAGATAGGCAAGTGAAGAGACTGAGGAACAAGGAGGTGAAAACCATTAAAGTCCTTTGGAGGAACCAACGAATCAAAAGTACTACTTGGGAGGTCGAAGCAGAATTGGAAAAGCTGTATTCTTATCTATTTTACTCTACTCAAGCCTAAGGTACTAATCCTAGGTTCCCTAATGATTTCAAGTCCTGTATTTAAACCCCTATAACATTCATATGCATTCAATAAGTTATCAAATCATGATGATTTTACACTCATGTTGAGATTTTGAAAATGGTGTTTTAAATGTAATGTTGCATTTTAGTTAGGGTTGATTTATTTATGATCTTTCTTGTCTTGTACGTCTCTTATCCATTTGGAAAGAATATTACCAAAGGTAATATACTGAAACGACCTCGAAAAGTGCCCGAAAATGTGCCTCAAAATGCCTAGAATTTGAAATTCCATAATCTCAAAATCCATTCATTATTTCAAAAATTTGACTTCATATTTGTGTTCAGGGGGGAAAAATTAGGAGATGAAGGGTCTAACCATAATTTTAGAGCAATAGAATCACAATTTTAGATTTCCAAAATTTCAATTTCTAGAGATAATCCACGATAGCAACACAAAGCGCAGCTAATGCGGACATATGTTAATTTAGCCTCAACAGTAGGTCAGCGTCACAGACTTGTGTATATTGTTACCAGTGATTTCTATCTTCGTCCAAGGCTTTTGGGTCTTGGGCCTAAGTATTCCCAAATGTGTTTTTACCTATACTTAGCCAAATTTCACCCTCATAATATCTTAAACATTTCCCAATACTCACCAAACACTTAGTCATATTTTCACTCCACAAGCTCAAGTCCCAAACCCTCATCCCAAGCTAAAGTATTTCTTCGAAGGTTCTTCTTCAAACTTCAAGTCTCCATCTATAATCTTCACCAAGTTCATCTCTAAGTTAAGGTATGTGGGTTTCTTTCATGGGTTCTTTTCACCCATGATACCCAAGCCTCCTTTAACTCAAATTGCATGATTGTAACTTGACTTATAAATGGGTCTTGATTATTATGAAGTTCACTGCACAATATTTTAAAGCTATGTAAAGTTGTGACTGTTTTGCTGTGTTTTAACCTTTAACTCTTTCATCTATTGTAAGATTTGATGAGGGCATTTTGACGTATATTGTTTGAGGGTATTACAAGGTATTAAATGATGGTTTTATAATACATTTTCTTTCATGATTGCATCTCCATATTTCATGGTTTTATACTAGCATTACACTACCTCTAATTATTTGATAAAATATCCGGATGTGGTTTCTTGAGGATTTGAAAATCCAAAATATGAGATATGATACGAATGACAATATGACGATCAAATGTGCTTATGTATATGATATACTCTATATAAAATGTTGCATTAGACCATACCCGATCTAGGAGGACAAGAGACCAAGTAACCATGTTAGGGATTTATACTCATCAACCATGCGAGGGATTTATGCTTCATCACCGTGTTGATAGGGTGTGATTATCATTAACTATGTGAGGGATTTATACCAAACAACCATCAAGGGGTTTATACCTTAAATAGATAGCTTGGTCTCTTCTTCACATATGATATTCTATATGAGCATGAGTTACTTAAGATGTTTTACTTAAGAATTGATCATACATGCCATATTGTTTTACAATGCCTATTGCTTAACACTATACATTTCTATTATGATGACTACATATTATTGCATTGCATCCTACATACTTAGTACATTCAAATATAATAATACATGCTCTTGCCTACATGATATCACCATGTAGGAACTGGAGCCCAAGTTGATCCTCCTCCTCCACGTGGCTAGTTCGGTGCTATTTAAGCTAGTTAGTGAGTCCTCCACTTTGGGGACCTTAGTCTACTCTCTCTATTTCTATGTCTTGATACACTCTTCTTTGTGTTCTATTTGACTGTAAGGGTGAGCCCAATTATATTTTCTTGGTCCCACTATTATCTACATAGTATAGGTGGTTGTTGGACATGTTTGTATCTATGATATGAGTTGAGTCTTGTCTCTTGATTATGATATTATGAAAACCTTATCCCTTAGCCCTGGTTTCCTATTATTTTATCTCTAGATGCTTGATTTACTATTTCTATGACAAAGGATGTGTGATGATGCTCTAAGAGGCTTGCTTTGGGTCCCTTCGGGTTTCCTCTGTGTCATGTCAGGCCCTAGGCTTAGGTCGTAACAGAAACATATTGATGGTATGGTATTAATAAGGACATAGCTAGATTTGTATGTAAATGCTCTAATAAAAGGTTTATTTCTCTAGCCCAAATCATTGAAATCTCTACTTTAAAAGTGAGATAAATAATATGGACTTTGTGATTATGTTTCCCCATACCGTAAGAAATTAGACTCCATGTGAGTAATGGTTTGATGAATGACCAATTTGACTCACTTCTTATCGGTTGGGACTATGTTCACTAGTGAGGACAATTACTACTTTAATTTCTTATTAGTTGGGACTCTTTGTGATTATGTTTCCCCATACTGGAAACAAGAAATACATTGAAGCTTCAAGTTCTCAGTCAAATCTTCATCATTAGGTATGTGGATTTCAACCATTAGGTGCTTTCACCAATGGTGCCTAATATTCCCTTTTACATAAATTGCATGTTTTCAAGTTGAATTATCTATGGGTACCTCTTATTATGAATTTGATTACAAACTATGTTGGAATTTCATAAATTGTTGACTACTTAAGCATGTTTTGACCTATGAATCTTTGATCTATTATGAGAATTGATGAAGGTTTTCAATGTATCTTACATGATAGTATTACCAATCATTGGTGGGTTGATTCACCTTGAGTTTTCTCACTTGATTTCACTCTAGAATTTCATGATTTTAAACTAGCATTACATACCTGCCAAGTGTTTGATAAAATGTCCAGTTAAGGATCTTGAGCTATTGATGATCTATTGTATGACTTATGAGTTAATTGACTCTATGATGATGATAGGAATATATGTATGTATTGAACTCATGAAAAGTATTTATAATGTTGCAAGTTGACCATACCTTGTTGAGGGTGTACTATGCCTCAAGCACAATGAGGGGTGTGTGTGTGTGCGCTATGCCCATCTACCAGTTAAGAGGCATATACCTTGACCACTATTATGGGGCGTGCTATACCCATATGTTAGTTAAGTGGTATATACTAGAACACTATGATGGGGGCGCTATGCCCATCTACCATGTTGAGGGGTATATACCTTGACTACTTTGATGGGGTGTGCTATTCCCATCTACCAATTGAGGCGTAGATACTTCAATCACATTTCAAGGGGGTTGTAGGCCTTGGATTCCAACTACTAGTTTACTTTGTCTATGATGATGGTCTCTTCCTACAAATGTAATATGTTCAATACAAGCATGTTTTACTTCAAGCAATAATCATGCATGTGATGTTATTAATATATAATCCATTGCTTATGATTATGCAGTTTTACTATGTTACCTATCTCTTGTTGCATTGCATCTTACATACTTAGTACATCTAAACATACTAACGTATACTCTATGCTTATACAATGTTACCATGTATGAACCGGAACTTCTCATGATCATCCTCCCCATAGCTAGTTGTGATATCTTGAAGATAAGCTTGGTGAGTCCTCAAGTTCTGGTACACTTGTTATACTACTCTTACTTATTGTATTTCTTTATGTTGAACTCTTGATACTATGAGTGTGAGGCTGGAAAGTGTCTTGGCCCCTTCTTAAGTCTATGTTTAGAGCTGTTGTTGGATAAGTGATATAGTTCTGTTATGTTCTTGACTCTTGTTTCTTTATGCTTATCTAAAACATCCCTTAGTCCCTTTATTCTTATTTTTACTCTCTTGTTGTTGTTTAGTTGCTTCCGCAACTGAGGATGTGTAATTGATATGCTAAGAGGCTTGTTTGGGATACCTTTGGGTTTCCATTTGCCATGTCACATCTAAGCCCTAGGCTTGGGTTGTGAAAACTTGGTATCAAAGCACTAGGTTGTTAATGGTCCTTGTAATCTAACACACCATATCGATTAGAGTCTTGTTCATGGTAGTGAAGTTCAATACAACTATATGTGAGAGGATATGAGGCATTTTAGAAAATGTTTCCCTTCATCATGATCTATATCATTCTATAGAAGCTAAGGTTAGGCTTTACCCCTAATTAATATTCTTTACTTTGCTAGATCATGCCTATTCGAAGAGATGATTAAAGAGAGCTCATTCACTTGAGGAGCAGTTGGCCCCTCCCGCTCCTCAAGCTCCTCAAGATAGGGGAGTAGCTCATGAAGTGTTCCAGGATTCTATTACCAAGTTGGCTCAAGTTATGACCAACAAAATCAACCAAGTGGCCCAAACCCCTAATGTTCCTACTCTAGCCTTTAGGGCGAGGGATATTACTAGAATGAACCCACCAGAGTTCCACCAGTCTAAGGTGGGTAAGGACCCTCAGGAATTCATTGATGAGGTATATAAGGTTTTATCTATCATATGGTTTAGATCGAGGGAAAGGTGGAGTTGGTGACTTACTAACTCATGGGGTGGCTAAAATTTGGTTCACCCAATAGAAGGTCGAGAAAGGGAATGACAACGTCATCCTTTGGGAAGAGTTCAAGGTAGTAATTCTCTACCAATTCTTCCCTCTTGAACAAGGGGAGGCCAAAATGATAGAATTCATGAATTTAAAGCAAGGATCTATGAGTGCGATGGAGTATACCCTCAAGCTCTATCAACTCTCCAAATATGCTCCACAATTGGTGGCCAAGCGAAGGTCTAGGTTGAATAAGTTTGTGATGGGTATATTCGATCTGGTGGATGAAGAGTGTCATACCACCATGTTGATAAGTGATACGGACTTCTCGTACCTTATGAATTATTCTAAATAATTAGGGGGGAGGGGGAAGTTGAGGAAGAGGATAATGGGTGAGGCTAAGAGGCCCCATTTTAAAGGTAGATTCCAAAGTCCAAAGAGTGGCCGATTTCATCAAGGCCAAAGGGCTTCCAATTCTCTAACAAGAAGATTTGATAATGATAACCTATGTTTCCTAGGCGGTTGTGGTGTGGTACCTAATCCTATGTGCCCAAGATATGGTAAACGTCATAATGGACCATGTTTATAGGATACTAATACTTTTTATGGTTGTGGTGAAGTGGGTTATAAGGTGATGGATGGTCCTCGTAATAAAAACAAGGCTAGAGATTGCCATCTATAAGGCCAAGGTATAAATGCAGGTCCTAGCAGAAGAAGAGGCCAATAAGGTGGTGCCCCAAGGAACAATAAGTTCTATGTTATTCAAGGGAGACAAGGGGTAGAGGAGGTGCCCAATGTCATCACCGGTATATTAAAAGTGTTTGATTTTTATTACTTCTTTTTCTTCCAAAAAGGTTCATGTTAAACCCAAATTATTGTGTGAGCCATGTCTAGTGTCTACTCCCGTTGGTGCATTCATTGTTGCTACAAGGGTCTATAGAAATTGTCCCATTTTCATTTTGCATAAAATATTGACTTGACTTTTTGTTGAGTTGGACATAGTAGATTTTGATGTCATTCTTAGGATGAATTGGTTGCACGCATTGTCATGACACAAGCCTAGGGCTTAGATGTGACCGGCGTATAGCTAACCCGAAGGAACCCCAAACAAGCATCATAGCATATCATTACACATCCTTGGTCATGAAAGTAATTAGAATGACAATAATAGATAAATGTAAACAAGGGGAATTGGGACTAAGGGTAAACTTCCATATCATAAACATAAAGAGTCAATGCTCATAGCATAGATACATATCATGTCCAACAACATCTCTACTACATAGATAAGAGTAAGGACCAAGGCAAGTAACCGACTCACCCTCATAGTCAATACATAAGTCAAAGAGAGAAAGTTTTAATACATATAAAGAGATCATAAATAATGTCCCTGAAATGGGTGACTCACCTATAAGCCTGAGTGGGACCGTACTAGTGACGTGGGTAGAAATGCTCAAGCAGGGCTCTATTTCCTACATGGTGATATCATTTAGGCATAAAGTATGCGTTAGTACGTTGGAATGTACTATGTAAGATGCAATACAACAAGATATAGGCAATAATCAAAATGCATAATCATAGCAAGAGATTGTACATTGGCAACACGACATGCATGAACAATGCTTAAGGTAAATCATGGTCAAGGAATGTAACTCAATATGGAATACATACTTAAACCTTTCTTAACAATCTTCATGAAATGGACACAATGATCCCTACTCACCACATGGTTAACCTTTTCGCGGCGTGTTACTAATACCCCTACCATACAACATAGTATTTTTTGTACGGAATATAAGAATTCCCCTACTTTATGATATGATATTTGGGTAGGAGTCATTATTAATTATACCTTATGGCATGGCCTTTTTGGTAGAATATCCATTACTTACGATATGATCTTTTCGGTGGAAAATATTAGCTATTCTACCTTACTGCATGAGTTTTTCTATAGGGTGTCCATACCTTATGATATGATCTTTTCTGTAAGAACTATTAGGTATTCTACCTTACAACATGGCCTTTTCTGTAGGGGATCCATACCTTACGATATAATCTTTTCGGTAGGAATTATTAGTCTTTCTACCTTATAACATGGCCTTTTAAGTAGATATCATTGAACTATCTCATCACAACATTATATTTCAAACAACAAGGTAAGACTTTTTTCATTTTTTCAATAGCACAACAAACATGGAAACCCATAACCTACTTGCAAAATCATAGGTACTCCTTCATGAAAACAACTCATATAAGCTTTCCTATCATCATCATATGGTCATCACTTGCATATATTACTTTCATCATCATTCTATCATCATTTAGTCAATCAACTCATAAGACATGCATTGGACCTTTAATTCCTCAAGAAACCATAACCAACCAATTTATCAAACACTTAGAGGGTGTGTAGTGCTAGTGTAAAACTATGCAAGTCAAGATTGAAATCATGCTAGAAAATTCAATGTAAAACCATTAGTAGATACTTTGTAACACCCTCAAGTAATATACATCACCCTTCATCAAATCCCACAATAAATCTTAGATTCATAGCTTAAAATATAGTACAATAGTCACAATTTTATAAACCCCAACATAGTGCAGTGATTTTCATAATAAATAAGACCAATGAGTAAATCAACTTTAAATCATGCAATTTTTAAGAAAAGGAAGATTGAGCATCATTGGTGGAATGAACCCATGAAAGAAACTCACATATCGTAGCTTTGTGGATGAACTTGATGAAGATTGGAGATGGAGACTTCAAGTTTGAAGGAGAACCTTATGATCCGTATGAGGGTTTGGCACTTGAATTTTCAGAGAAATATAAGATTAAGTGTTTGAGTGAGTATTGGAGAATGTCTTGTATGATATAAATGCAAAATATGGCTAAGTATAGGTGTTTTCTCATGTGGGAATACTTAGTCCTAAGACTTAAAAGTCTTGGACCAAGTTAAAAAAACTGGACAGAAATAATACTGGGGCAAGTCATGCCATAGAAGCACAATCCTCACTATTTTCGTCAACTAGGAAAATTGAAATTATGAATCGTTCGCTTTAAAATTTGGGTTAGACCCTTTCCACCTAATTTGACCTCCTAAACAAGAATATGAAGTTGGATTCTTGAAATAACGAATGGATTTTGAGATATATGGAAATTACAATTTTGAGGATTTTGCAGCACATTTTCGAGCTCTTTTTGGGGTTGTTACAATATCTCCCCCTTGGGAACATTCATCTCCAAATGTCAAAGAAACATATATGAGAAGAGTAATCATGAACAATTCAACCCCAACAAGAATGCAATAATACATTCTACAAACCATTTTTGAAATATCAGCATAAGTGTCAAACATCATCGTGAACTTGTTAACATAGACATGGACTTATGCAAATAACATAGTGGCTAAAACATAAGGATTGGAATCATGAAAGACTTGACATGATATCATAAGCTTGAATTGAAATGAAAGTGATACGGATGTTGTTCCTTCATGTCCATTCTCTGCAAGACACTTTTGACTACATGAACTTTCCAGAGAACATTAACAAACACCATATCCTTATCAATCAACTTCTTTCAACCTTACATTCCATGCGACCACCGGGATCTCTACCGATGTCAACTTATCCTCCACAACAACCATAACCTCAAAGAGTTTTTCGGCACTAGAGTAATCAACACATCCCTTCAACTTAAAAGCATGACGAACTGGACAAACCACAACCATATCCCTAGGTTACTCCACCCTTATGCAACTTTACCAACATCCCTCCATATTCTATAAAGACTCACAACTCTAAACTCATTTGTCAACCTTCATTACATATAACCTACTTGGTGCCATAAACCACCTTAAGACCTCTAATCCATCAACCAAATTCCACCAAGATCATAAGACAAGACTTTATGTAGTGAGAACATGGAGCAACCCTTATAAGCCTTTCTACCACCAATAGACTCAACAGAGCGGTAATCACCAAGAGATTCACATAGCAACTTAGGACACATATAAGAAGGCCACAAAAAATAAAAGAATATTGAATAAAATAGTGGCATACAGACCCAACAATGTACACACCTCTAAATTAAGGAAAGTTCAACATACTATTAGTAATATTGGGTGCCTCATCTACCTCTTCCCTCCTTTGAAGAGCATAGAACCAATTACGTCTTAGAGCATCCCCTTGATCAACTTGACCTTCTTTACCCTTGAATTGAGCATATGGACAATCCGGGATGTTTTGGCCCATTCCCGTACATCCCAAGCATGCACATATGTTTCTCCAACATGTTCCACCATATTTTCTCGCACACTTTTTGCATCTCAGATGAGTTATCCCATCATCTTCCTAGGGTCTTGGGTTTTACATCCCATTCTTAGCAACCATCTTGCTTGGAGCATTGTTGGACTCTAGACCATGGGAGCCACCATCAAGTCGAGCCCTCTTGGCCTTATTACCCCTTTTTTCCACAACTTCTACTCCTCTATTTCTACAGCATATATCACAAGGTGAGAAAAATATACATCATTAATAAACATGGTAGATTGACATTCATCATTCACCAAGTCGAAGACACCCGTCATGAACTTGTACATCCTAGCACTTAAGTTAGCAACCAAGTGTGATGAATACTTAGAGAGTTGGTTGAATTTGAGGGATCTCACACTCATTCACACTTGTCTCAAATTCATGAATTCTACCAATTTGGCTTCTCTAAGCCCAGGAGGAAAGAACCAATTAAGAAAGGTCTCCTTGAACTCTTCCCATAGAACCACATGGTTGACTCCCTTATCGTCCCTCTATTGATTCTACCTTATTTGTGCTACACTTTTGAGTTGGTAGGCTACCAACTCTGTGTTATATTCTGATCTAACACTCATGATAGCCAATACCTTGTAAGTATCCTTAATAAACAATTGTGGGTCTTCATCCACCCTTGACCCATAGAACTCTGGTGGGCTCATACTGATGAAGTCTCCCACCTGAGAAGTCGGTGTTGGCGTATAAGGGGCTTGAGTCCCTTAATTGGCTTGGTTGGCCACAACTTATGCAAGAAAAGTGTTAGCCTCCCAAATTTCATGACCTAAGCCCAGGCCTAAACGTGACATGGTTCAAGAGAAACCCAGAAGGAGCCCAAGCAAGACTCTTAGAACATAATTACACATCCTTGGTCACCAAAGCAATAGAAACAACATAAAAGAGTAAGAGTAGAGGGCAATGGGACTAAGGGAAAAAGCTTGCACAACATCATCATCAAGAGACAAGAGTCAAGTTCATATCATGGGCATCAAGAACAGTAGAGTCAAGGTTCTTAACATAGATACAGAACATGTTCTACAAACACCTCTAGTACATAGATAAGAGTAGGGGCCAAGACAAAGCAACTGGACTCAACTTCATAGTGTAAATAGGAAATAAAGAAGATTATCTCAATACATAATAAATGAAATATAAACAAAGGTCCCCAAAGTGGAAGATTCACCAAAAGCTTTAGTAGTATCGATCAAGCCACATTGAGGAGGAGGATGATAAACTTAAGCACTGGTCCCTACATGGTAATATCATATAGGCAAGAGTATGCGTTAGTACATTTGAATATACTAATAATGTAGAGTACACTACAATAAGAGATAGGCATGATAATTAAAATTCATAGCAATAGGCAATCAACGACATATGATTATATGTTATGTATGATCGATGCTAAAGTAAAAGATGCTTAATAACTCATACTCATATAAGATATCATATGTATAGAACAAATCAAGGTAGATTTTCAAAGTACAAACCCCTTGGTAGGTTAGTGATGATGCCGACCCATCACTTAGGTGGTGAAGTAATAACCCTTCACATATTTTGTAGTGATGCCGCCCTGACCTAGGTGGTGAAGTACTAACCCTCCACTCGATTGATGAGTACAAACCCCAATCTTGGTAAGTAATGATGCTACCCCATCACTAGGTGTCAAAGTACTAATCATTCACTCAATTGGTGATGATGCCGCCCTATCACCTTGGTGGTAAAGTACTAATCCTCCATTCGGTTGATGCGTGCAAGCCCTAACCTTGTTTAGTAATGATGCTGCCCCATCACTCGGTGGAGAAGTACTAACCCTTCACTTGGTTGGTGATGATGCCACCCTATCACCCAGGTGGTGAAATACTAAGCCTTCACTCTGTTGATGAGTAAAAAGCTGTATCTTAATTAGTGAGGTTCTTAGACACCCCAAATTATGCATGGTCTAATGCAACACATTATATAGGATTTATTATATACATAATCTCACTTTATCATCATAGAATCAATCATATCATATCTCATGCTTTGGGCCTTTAATTGCTTAATAAACCATAATATAACATTCTAACAAACACTTAGAGGGTATGAAAAGGTAATATAAAACCATGCAATTTAAAGATGAAATCATGTAAGAAAATTCCATCTAAAACCACCGATCAATACCTTATAACATCGTTAAACAATATATATCAAAAACCGTAATCAAATCCAACATTTTGTCTAAGATTTATATCTCAAAATATAACAAACAGTCACAACTTTAACATAGTTCATAGACATGTTCATAATAGTAAACTCATTTGTAAAATCAACTTTACATCATGCAAATTGAGTAAAAAGGAGATTGGTGCACCATAGATGAAAGGACCCAATGGCTAATATCCACACACCTTAGCTTGGGTATAAACTTAATGGAGATTGGAGATGGAGACTTGAAGTTTGACGAAGAACCTTCAAGGAAAACCTTAGCTTAGGATGAGGTTTTTGGACTAGAATTTGGGAGTGAAAATATGGCTAAGTGTTTAAGTGAGTATGAGCAAATGTTTAGGATGATATGAGGGTGAAGTAAAGCTTAGTATAGGTAAAACAATGTTTGGGAAGACTTTTCCCCAAGACTCAAAACCCTTGGACTGAGATAGGAATGACTGGTAACAAAATACAAAGGTCTGCATCTGGTCCATAATGCAAACCTATAGCGGATGTCATATTAACATATGTCCATGATAATTGTGTGTCCCAGTGTTATTGCAGATCGATTCTAGATTAGAAAAATTATGAAAATTCAAATTGCTAATTGTTTGCTCTTAAATAAAGGTTAGACCTTTTTTCCCCTAACTTTGACAACCTGAACTAGAATACATAGTCAGAGTTTCAATAATGTGTACAAATTTAAAGATATATAAAATTTAAAATTTCAGGTGTTTCAAGGCACATTTTCTAGTACTTTTTGGGATTGTTTCAATATCTTTCCCTTGGGAACATTCATCCTTGAATGTAAAAGAGATGTACAAAATGAGAGTAATCAAGGATAAATTAGCCCCAATATGAATGCAACATTACATTTAAACACCATTTTCAAAACCTCAACAAAAGTATAAAATCATCATAAATTTTTCAATTTAAACATGAATGTGTATAAATGACATAGAGGCAGAAACATGAGACTTGAATTCAGATAAGGGACGTAGAATTGGTACCTTAGGCATGAGTGGAGTGGAAAAGATAAGGATACCGCCTTTGCATGTCCGCTTCGACCTCCCAAGTAGCACTTTTGATTAGTTGGTTTCTCCAAAGGACCTTAACGGACACTACTTCTTTGTTTCTCAATCTTTTCACTTATGTATCCAAGAACTGAAATGGCACCTCCACATATGTCAAGTTATCCTGAACAATACCCACAACATCAGGAGGCATAATAGCATTAGGATCACCAACACATTTTTGTCAACATAGAGACATTGAACACTGGGGGAACCAAATTCATTTCACTTGGCAACTTCAACTCATTAGCTACCTTGCCAACACTCTTCAAGACCTCCTAAGGACCAACATATCTTGGACTCAACTTTTCCTTTTTACTAAAATAAACCATACCTTTCATTGGGGAAACCTTCAAATAGACCCAATCACCCTATTGAATTTAAGGTCTCTTCTTCTCACATCGGCATAAGACTTTTTATGACTTTGGGCTATCTTTAACCTTTCCCTAATCATCCTAACCTTCTCCAGAGGCTCCATAACAAGATCAAGTGCCAATACAACCATCTCTCCACATCAAACTAACCAATTGATGATCTTTAACATCTCTGATAAAGAGGCTCAAAAGGAGCAATATCGATACTAGAGTAGTAGCTATTGTTATAGGAAAACTGAATCAAAGGAAGATGATAATCCAGACTACCCCTCAAATCTAATACATATTCCCTAAGCATATCTTCAAAGTTTTGAATTGTTCTTTTAGATTGGCCATCAGTTTGAGTGTGGAAGGTCATACTAAGGTAAATTTTTGTACCAAGATCATTTGAAAATTTCTCCAAAAGTATGAAGTGAATTGTGAGCCATGATTAGATATGATAGACAAAGGAACCCCATGAAACCTACTAACTCATAAATATGCAACCTTGCATACTCTTCAGTCCCATATGCAGTCTTCACTGGTAGAAAGTGTACCGATTTCATCATCCTATCAACCACCACCAAAATAGAGTAAAAGCCTTTTCTTGTCTTTGGCACCCGAAGCACAAAATCCATATTAATCACTTCCCATTTCCAAGTAGAAATCTCTATGTTTTGGGTTAGGTCACTCAGCCTTTGATATTAGGCTTTGAATTATTGACAACTATTGAAACCAAAACCGAACTTGGCAATGCCACTCTTCATGCCTCCACAGCAATACATGTCTCTCAAGTCTCTATAAATTTTAGTAGAATGGGGTGGATAGATTAAGAAGAATTTCGGGCTTCATCAAGAATCTTCTCCCTCAAACCATCAACACAAGGCACATATAACCTACCTTCATACCTAAGGTCACCATCTCCCCCTTGGGAGAAAACCTCTACGTTGCCCTCTTTCACCAAGGCTTTTAGTTCAAGAAAAGAGGAGCCAAGATCTTGTTTTGCTGTCACCTCATCAACCAATGAAGAATTTGACCTATCAACAATAACCATACCATCATCACCAATCTTTTCCAGCCTAACCCCCAATCTAGCCAATTGGTGCACCTCCCTAGCCATCTCCCTATCACCACCATCAACATGGGATAAGCTACCCATAGATACCCTACTCAAAGAATACGCCACCACATTAGCCTTACCCAGATGATAGTGCGCACTTATATCATACTCTTTAGGAAGATCTAACCATCTTCGTTGCCTTAAGTTAAGATCCTATTGACTGAAGACATATTTAAGGCTCTTATGATCAGTGAACACATCCACATGCAACCCGTACACGTAGTGATGCCACATCTTTAATTCAAACATAGTGGTGGCAAACTTTAGATCATGGGTAGGGTGGTTCCTTTCATATATCTTGACTTGTCTAGAAGCATAAGCTATGACCTTACCATTTTTCATCAACACACAACCTAAACCAATCCGAGAGGCATCACAATACACCACAAATCACTCAAGCCCATCTGGTAGTAACAATATAGAAGTGGACACAATCTTTTCTTTCAATTTTGGGAAGCTCCTCAAATAGTCACCAATCCACACAAATTTAAACTTTATTTGTGACAATTTTGTCATAGGGAAAACAATGGAGAAGAACTCATTCACAAACCTTCTATAATAACCCGCTAGGCCCAACAAGCTTGTAATATTCGATGGGGTCAATGGTCTAGGCCAATTACTAATCATATTAGTTTTCTTAAGATCTACTTTTATACCATCCCCCAATACCATATGACCCAAGAATACAACCTCCTTTAACCAAAATTCACACTTGTAATATTTTGCATACACTTTTTGCTCCCTTAATCTTTACAACATAACCCTCAAATGCCCCATATATTCCTTCGTACTATGAGAGTAATCAAAATATGATCAATGAAGACTACAAGAAAGGAATCATGGTATGGTTTGAAGAACCTATTCATTAGGTTTGTGAAGATGGCCGGTGCATTGGTCAACCCAATTGATATCACAATAAACTCATAATATCCATATCTAGTTAGAAAGGTCGTCTTAGGAATAACACACTCCCTTACCCTAAGTTGATGATACCCCGACTGAAAATTAATCTTAGAGAAGAAGCTAGCCCCTTGAAATTGGTAAACCAAGTTATGAATCCTAAAAAGGGGATATCTATTCTAAATGGTGACCCTATTGAGTTGTCAATAGTCAGTGCACATTCTATTGATACATCCTTATTCTTTACAAAAAAAATTGAAGTAGGCCAAGGTGATTAACTTGGTATAATAAATCCCTTCTCCAATAAATCTTTAAATTACTCCTTTAACTCTTTCAACTCTATCGGGGTCATAGGGTAGGAAGCGAAGATAAGTTGAGTATCGGGGAGGAGGTCTATGCCAAAATCTATCTCCCTTTTGGGGGGACACTGGGAAGGTCATTTAAGATGACATCAAGAAACTCATTTCCAATCGACATCGACTAAATGGAAGGGACTTTGGACTCCACATGTTTAACCCTCACAAAATTATACAAACACCCCTTAGGATCAACTTATGGGCTTTAATTCATGAAATGAATCTACCCTTTACCACCACATTATGATTTTCCCACTCAAGGACGGGTTCATTAGGGAATCAAAAATTGACCCTACAGGTTCTACAATCAATAGAATCATAGTAAGCATGCAACCAATCAATCCCAAGAACATCAAATATCTACCATGTATAATTCAAAAAGAAGACAAGGCAACAACTATGCAGAATGCAAATAGGACAAATCCTATAAACTTTGCTAGCAACAATAAAAGCACCGATAGGAGTAGACACTTCATATAACTCATGCAACAACTCGGGGTAAACATGAAACATTTTAGCAACAGAAAGGATAACAAAGGAAAGAGTGGCACCTGGATAAATGAAAGCACATAGATCAAAGCTAAAGATTTTTAACATACTAGTAACAACATTGGGGACCTTACCCATTGCTTGCCTCCTATGTAGTGCATAAAATCGATTATGCCATGGGTAACCACCTTAAGGACCACCTACACCCAATAGAATCGCATTTGCACCCCAGACTTTACCACAGTTTCTTAGACAATCTATATTCTTGTGAACAATCTCCCCACAACCAAAGCATGTATTAGAAGCCTTCAAACATAGGCCATTGTGACTCTTCCCATATCTAGGTTACATATCCATAGGGGCCACACCACTAATACCGTGATGCCTAGGGAAGTCATTTGCTAACCACCTATTGGTAGCATAAGAAGGCCCTTGGCCTTGAGGAAACCTAGTACTCTTTGGAATTTACCCTCAAAATGGGCCCTTTTGGCCTCATACCCTTTTCTCTATGTTAATTTTACCTACTCCATTTGCTCGGCATAGGTCATCAACCGATATAATTCAAATGTCACTAATTTGCATAGCAGACCGACATTCTTCATATACCAAGTCGGAGACCCCTATCACAAACTTATTCATCCTAGAACTAGGATCGACCACCGAAGGAATAGCATACATTGTAATTTGATTAAACTTAAAGGCAGACTCCCCCATACTCATAGCACCTTGTTTCAAGTTCATGAATTTTACTATCTTAGCCTCCCTAAGCTTAAGAGGGAAAAATCGATTAAGGAAAGCCAATTGCAACTGCTTCTCAAGTACTGCATTACCAATCAACTTCTCACCCTTCCATTGGTCATAGCATATTTAAGCTACCAGTTTAAGTTGGTATGCCGCCAACTCTACCTTTTCATTTAGCCTAATAGCTATAACGGACAAGATTTTGTAGACGTCATCAATGAACACTTATGGATCTTCATCCATCTTTGACCCATGGAAAACCAGAGAATTCATCCTCAGGCAGTCTCTTACCCTAGCTCTTGGGGTAATATCATGAGGTGTTTGGGCCCCTTGCTTGACTTGGTTGGCCATAACTTGGGCAAGTATAGTTATAGAATCTCGGAGCTCACTATTGTTATGTTTCTGCTCAGGAGTTTGGGCTCGTCTTCGTCTAGCATTTGGCATGATCTAGCATAGCAAAGAAAAATTATAAGGGGGAAAAACTTACCACACCTCTATATGACACGTTAGAACATGATAAGGGGAATTATTTCCTAAAACGCTTCATAGGCTCACATTCATCGTCATAGCGCACTTCACAACCATAAATAGGACTCTAATTGATGTGGTGTGTTCAACTCCGAGGATCTATCAATCTACTGCTCCGATACCAAGCTTGTCATGACTTAAGCCAAGGCTTAAACACGACATGGCACAAGAGGAAACCAAAGGTTCCCCAAGCAAGCCTGTTAGAACAACATTAC
Organism: Solanum sejunctum; assembly: GCA_025642045.1. Classification (NCBI taxonomy): domain Eukaryota; kingdom Viridiplantae; phylum Streptophyta; class Magnoliopsida; order Solanales; family Solanaceae; genus Solanum; species Solanum sejunctum. Next base: position 166,348 of record JAOTQJ010197260.1, on the reverse strand, counting down.
ACATCTTTGGTCATGAAAGCAATATAAACAACATAAAAGAGTAAGAGCAGAGGGCAGCAGGACTATGGGAAAAAGCTTGCACAACATCATAATTAAGAGATAAGAGTCAAGCTCATATTATAGATATCAAGAACAATAGAGTCAAGGCTCTTCACATAAATACATAACATGTCAAACAAACACCTCTATACAAAGATAAGAGCAAGAACCAAGACAAAGCAATCGCGGCCCACCATCATAGTCAACATAGAAAATAAATATGATTGTCTTAATACATAATAAGACCAAAATAGACTAAGGTCCCCGAAGTGGAGCACTCACCACATGCTTGAGTAGTATTAATCTAGCCACATGGAAAATGAGGATGATCAACTTGAGCACTAGTCCCTACATGGTGATAACATGTAGGCAGGAATATGTATTAGTACATTTGAACATACTACGTAGGCAATATACAATGCAACAAGAGATAGGCATCCTAATATAAATGCATAAAAATAGGCAATAGACAACATATAATAATATGAATGTATGCTCAATGGTACAGTAAAACATGCTTAATAACTCATGCTCATATAACATATCATATGTTGAGTAGACCAAGCTAGATTTCCTTGGTACGAACCCCTTGGTAGGTAAGTGATGATATCACACCATCACTTAGGTGGTGAAGTACTAAACCTTCACTCGATTGGTGATGATATCGCCCCATAAGCAAGGTGGTGAAGTACTAATCCTTCACTCGGTTGATGAGTATAGACCACCATCTAGGTAATCTAGATTCCTAGACCCCCCAGATTGGGCATGGTCTAATATAATACTTTATATACGAAGTATAACATACATAAGCTTATTTCATCATCATAACATCCATTATATCATATCTCATGCTTTGGACCTTCATTTCTTCAAGAAACCATAACCGAACATTTTAGCAAACACTTAGAGGTTGTGAAATGGTAGTATAAAACCATGCAATTTTGAGATGAAATCATGCAAGGAAATACCATTTAAAACCATCAATCAATACATTGCAACACTCTCAAGCAATATACATCAAAACCCTCATAAAATCCAACATTTGATCCAAGATTTATAACTCAAAACATAGCAAAACAGTCACAACTTTACCCAGCTTTAACATAGTTCATAATAATAAACTCATTTGTAAAATCAACATTAAATCATGCAAATTGAGTAAAAAAGAGATATGGCCACCATGGGTGGAAGGACCCAATGGACAAGACCCATATACCGTAACTTGGAGAACTTGGTGGTGATTGGAGATGGAGACTTGAAGCTTTAAGATGAACCTTGAAGGAAAACCTTAGCTCAGGATGAGGTTTTGGGACTTGAATTTGACAGTGAAAATATGGATAACTATTTGTGTGAATATGAAGGAATGTTTAGGATGACATGAGTGTAAAATAAGGCTATGTATATGTAAAAACATATTTCGGAACACTTGGGCACAAGAGACAAAAGACTTGGACCGAGATAGAAATCACTAGCAACAAAATACATAGGTTCGCGTCTGGATTACAACACAAACCTAATGTGGAGGTCATGCTAACACATGTATACGACAACTACATGATGTGATGTTATCGCTGATTGATTCTGGATAATAAATTTATGAAAATTGAAATTGCTAATCGTTTGCTCTTAAATTGTGTTTAGACCCTCTCCCCTCTAATTTTGACCCCTTGAACAAGAATATGAAGTTGAATTTTTGATATCACGCATGAATTTTGTGATATATGGAATTTAAAATATCAATCATTTTGAGGCATATTTTGAGGCACTTTTTGGGGTCGTTTCACTGAAGCTCTCCAATAGTCGCTTGTCCCTTAGGAGTATGGACTTTTCTTCCTTTTAAGCTAGGCAAGATCAACTAACATGGCAAAGAACACTGGTTAGGGAGGGAAAATGTACTCCAACTCTATAAAATGACTTAGAATATGAAAAAGGAAAACATTTGCTTAAACACCTCATAGCCTCTTGCCCATAGTTGTGGTGCACAACACAACCATGAATAAGACTCTTGACATGGTGCATGAGGAACCCGAATGGACCCCAAGCAAGCCTCTTTACATATCATTACACATCCTTAGTCACAGAAGTAATAAAATACAACAACAATTGAGTAACATAGGGACAATAGGGCTAAGGGACAACTTCCATATCACAAACATCAAGAGTCAAGAGAGAGTTAAAGCTCATAACATTACACTTGACATGTCCAACAACACCTCCACTATATAGATTAGAGAGGGGGCCAACACATGCTACTACACACACCCTTATAGTCAATATATACATAAAAGAAGATAGTCTTGAAACATAGTATAAGATCATAAACTTCATATGGAGGACTCACCAAAGAGCTTAATAGAAGTCGTACTAGACACGTGGAGGATGATGATCAAGTGGGGCTCCAGTTCCTACATGGTGACATCACGTAGGCTATAGTATGCATTAGTATATTTGAATGTCCAAAGTATGTAGGATGCAATACGGCAAGAGATAGGTAGCACAAAATGTATAAGCATAGGCAATAGGTAGCATATAAGAATATCCCATGCATGTGAGATGCTATATAGTAAATCATGCTTATATAGGATGTAATACATATGTACGAAGAGACTACTATCACGTTAATGGATTGTCATACCCTACCACCTTTGATAATTGAGCTACCAACCCCAATAATTGGTTAGTGGTTCATCACACCCTACCACTCTTGGTGACCGCAGTATAAAAACCCTGACATGGTTATAAAGGTACACACTCACCGACATAGATGGTAGATCATCACACCCTGCCTCCCTTGGTGACCAAGGTACAAACCCTCGACATGGTTATCAAGGTAGAAACCCTCGACTTGGTTACCCATTGCACAACCCTCGAGGAGGGAATGGTCACATTCCAACACTATATAAAAGAAAACCATATATATACATTCATTTCATCATTATACAATCATTCAACTCATAAGACATGTATTGGACCTTCAATTCTTCAAGAAATCATAATTCAGACATTTTATCAAACACTTGGCGGGTGTATAGCACTAGTGTAAATCCTTGCAATTCAAGAGGGAAATCATGGTAGAAAATGCAATGTAAAACCATCAATAGATACTTGGTAACACCCACAACCAACATACAATCAAAACCCACATTAGATCTTAGATTCATAGCTTAAAACATGCTAAAACGATCACCATTTCATAAACCCCAATATAGTGTGCAATGAAATTCATAATGGACAAGACCCATGAGTACATCAACTTTAAATCATGCAATTATAGGGATAAGAGAGGTTTGGTATCATGGGTGAAAGGAGACCATGAAAGAAATCGACATACCTTGACCTTGGAGAATCCTTGAAGAATATTGGATATGGACACTTGAATCTTGATTGAGAACATTAAGATCCAGATGAGTTTTGAGGCTTGAATTTCGCAGAGGAAATATTGGCTAAGTGTTTGAGTGAGTATTTATGAATGTCTTGCATGATATTAACGTGAATTAAGGCTAAGTATAGGCATTTTTTATGCATGGGAATACTTAGACCCATGACATAAAATCCATGGACCGAACTTGAAAAATTTGCAAAATTTGTATTGAGGTGCGGCTTTGACATGTCGCGCTAGGGGTGTGAAAACCTCACTAGAAATCATATTTGTAGGAAACTAAAATTGTTATTTATTTTCTCTAAAATCAAGGTTAGACCGATGTCTAACTCAGTTTGACTCCTTAAACAAGAATATGAAGTTGAATTTTCAATGTCACTCACGGATTTTGAGATAAATCCAAATTATGATTCCAAACACTTTTGAGGCAAAATTTTGGGTATTTTTTTGAGTTGTTTCAATATCTCCCTCTTGGGAACATTCTTCCATGAATATAAAAGAAACATATATGAGAGATGCAAACATGATAATTTTAGCCCACATAATAATACAACAATGCACTTAAACATCATTTCAAAAATCTCAACATAGGTGTAAAATCATCATGAACTTGTCAATTTAAAATATAAACATATGCAATGACATGAGAGTTGAACTTAGATTTGAGATCATATAAAGGACTTAAATCAATAACTTAGGCTTCAGTGGAGTGGAAAAGGTAAGGGTATTGCTTTTGCATATCCGCTTTGGCCTCTAAAGTAGCTCTTTCATCTTGTTGGTTCCTTCAAAGGACCTTAACAGAAGCAACTTCCTTGTTCCTCAACCTCTTTACTTGCCTATCCAAGGTACATATTGGAACTTCTTCATATTTCAAGTTGTCTTCAACTACCCTCACAACATCAAGAGGTACAACAGCATTAGGATCACCACACACTTCCTAAACACATACACATAAAAGACTAGATAAACCAATTCCATTTCTCAAGGAAAACCCAACTCATAGGCCACCTTACGAACCCTTCTCAACACCCTATATGAAACTATATATCTAGGGCTTAGCTTTCCCGTCTTAGCAAAATGGACCACACCCTTCATGGGTGATACCTTAAAATAAAATCTATCACTAACCTTGAATTAAAGATGACTTCTCCTCACTTAGGCATAGGACTTTTGGCGACTTTGGGCTATCTTCAACATTTCTCTAATCATCCTTACTTTCTCAATAGCCTTCGTAACCAGATCTGGTCCTAACAAAGCCACCTCTCTAACCTTAAACTACCCCACTGGTGATCCATAATGTCTACCATAAAGAGCTTCAAAAGGAGCCATACTGATGCTAGAATAATAGCTATTCTGGTATGCAAACTCTATTAACAGAATACGATCATCCCAACTACGCTTAAGCTCTAATACACAAGCCCTAAGCATGTCCTTAAGTGTTCGGATAATACTTTTGGCTTGGACATCCATTTTTATTTGAAAGGTCATACTAAGCTTTACCTTGGTTCCAAGATCTCTTTGGAAGGACCTCCAAAAGTGTGAAGTTAATTATACACCATGATCTGATATGATGGACAAAGGAACTCCATGCAACCTTACCAAGTCATGAATGTAAAACCTAGCATAATTTTCCGCCCATCTGTAGTCTTAATCAGTAGAAAGAGAGCCAATTTTGTCATCCTATCAACCACAACTCATATGGAATAAAAACATCTTCTAGTCCTTGGGAAACCAACCACAAAATCCGTATTCTCTTCCTACTTCTAAGTAGAAATTGCTATGTCTTGGATTAAGTCACCCAACCTTTGATTATCAGCTTTAACTTGTTCGTAACTATGGAAACAAGAAACAAATTTGGAAATGTCCCTCTTCATCTATCCCAACTAGTACACCTCTCTCAAATCCCTTTACATCATAGTAGACCTAGGGTGAACAAAATAAGAACAACCATGATCCTTATCAAGAATCTTTTCCTTCAAGCTATTAACATACGACACACGCCACTTACATTGGTATCTAAGGGCACCATCTCCCCTTTGGGAGAAAACCTTTACCTTACCATCTTTTACCAATCCCTTTGATTCCAACAAAGTGGGTAAAAGATTTTGCTTATCTTTTACCTCCTCAACCAATGAAGATTTAGAACCATCAACAACAACATATCCATTATCAACTCCTGCCAACCTAATCCCTAATCTGGCCAATCGATAGACCTCCTTAGCCACACTTATGCAACCATCATCAACATGAGCGAGGCTACCCATGCACACCCCACTCAAAGCATCCGCCATAACATTAGCATTACGTTGATGATAATGCACACTTATATCATAGTCCTTAAGAAGTTCTAGATACCTTCTTTAGCTCAAGTTGAGATCTTTTTTTGTGAAGACATATTGGAAGCACTTATGATCGGTGGACACATCAATATTCACCCCATACAAATAATGATGCCATATCTTTAGTGCAAATACTATGGTGGTTAGCTCAAGATCATGGGTAGGATAGTTCTTTTCATACACTTTGAGTTGCCTAGAAGCGTAGGCTATGATCTCACCAATTTGCATTAGAACACAACCCAAACCAACTCTAGAATCATCACAATACAAATGAACCCCACTAGCCTATCCGGTAGTGACACTATAGGAGCAGACTGAAGCTTATCTTTCAACGTTTGGAAGTCTTTTCACACTCATTGGTCCATATAAACTTAGCTTTCTTTTGAGTAAATTTTGTCATAGGAGAAGCAGTAGGAGAGAATCCATTCACAAAACTCCAGCAGTAACACGCTAAGCCCAAGAAGCTCCTAATAACCGACAGGGTCAATAGTCCAGGCCAATTTCTAATCACATCCATCTTCTTAGGATACACCTTAATACCATCCTCTGACACAACATGACCTAGGAAGGTAACTTCTTTCAATAAAAATTCACACTTTTCATATTTAGCATACAATTTCTCTCCTCTTAACCTTCATGACACTACCGTCAAATAACACATATGGCCCTCCTCACTGTGTGAATAAATCAAAATATAATGAATGAAGACCATAACAAATGAATCAAGGTAGGGTTTGAAAGACCTATTCATAACATCCATGAAAATAATTGGTGCATTAGTAAACTAAAAAGACATCACAACAAAGTCATATTGCTCATACCTAGTCAAAAAGGCCATCTTGGGAATATTACACTACCTCACCTTCACTTGATAATTCCTAGACCGAAGATCAATCTTGGAGAAGTCGCTATCCCCTTGCAATTAGTCAAACAAATCATCAATCCTTTGAAGAGGATAACTATTCTTGATGGTGACCCCATTAAGTTGTTGCTAGTCAATACCCATTCTATGAGATACATCATTCTTTTTCATAAACAATATAGATGCACCCCAAGGTAATTGTCTAGGCCTAATAAAACCCTTCTCTAACAAGTCCCATGATTGCTCCTTCAACTCCTTTAACACCACTGGGTCCATATAGTAAGGGGGAATAAAAATAGGTTGATTATTGGAGATGAGGTCTATACAAAAATTTATTTCTCATTCGGGAGGAAAATCTGCAATGTCATTTAGAAAGATATCAGGAAACTCATTTACAACCGAAACCAACCCTATGGAAAGGACGTTAGACTCCACATACCTAACCCTCACAAGATTATTAAGACACCCTTTGGAGATCAACCTATGGTCTTTAATGCAAGAGATGAATCTACCCTTGACTATGACATCATGAATCTCCCACTCAAGAACGGTGTCACGGCCTAAGCTTAGGGCCTAGATGTGATTGGCGAATTGAAAACCCAAAGGAACCCCAAATAAGCCTCGTAGAATGTCCTTACATATCCTTGGTCGTGAAAGCAATGCGAAACAATGTAAGAAACATAAATAAGAGGAATCACGACTATGGGAGAGACTCATATTTAAATATCTTGAATATCATAAGTAAGTTGAAACTTAAGCGTGATATATAACTTGCCTAACAACACCTCTAATTAGGACTTAATGGGGACCAAGACAAGCAACTGGGCTCACCATCATAGTAAAAGTATACCAAAAAATAAGAATAGTCTTTACTACATAGCATAACAACATAGACATTTCCCTTGCACATGAGGACTTACCAACTAACCTGGATAGATACCACTAGCCATGTCGATAAGGATGATGACCAAATAAAGCTCTGGTTCCTATATGGTAACATTATGTAGGCATAGAGTATGCGTTAGTATGTTTCAATGTACTCATAATGAAAATGCTTATCAATAGGCAATAGACATAATATAACAATATTACATATATGATCAATGCTTAAGTAAAACATGCGTAAGTAACTCATGATTATATAGGATAACATATATGTAGAAAAGACCAAGTTAGATTTCTAAATGTACAACCCTTTGGTAGGTTAGTTAAGATGCCACCCCATCACTAAGGTAGATGAGTACTAGCCCTCATCAAGGTTGGTGATAATGTTGCCCTATCACCAATATGGATAAGTACTAACCCTTATCTAGGTTGATGAGTACTAACTCCCATCTAGGTTAGTGATGATGCTGCCCTATCACCTAGGTGGATGAGTACTAACCCTCATCTACGTTAGTTATGATGCCACCCCATCGCTTAGGTGGATGAGTACTAACCCTAATCTAGATTTATTAGACTAATCCCTATCTAGGTTAGTGATGATTCCGCCCCATTACTAGGTAGAGAAGTACAAACCCTTCACTAGGTTATCTGGGAGCTTAGACTCCCCAGATTGCGTATGGTCGAGTTCTACACTGTATATAGGAATCATCATATAGTCTTATGCAACACTTCATATAGTAATGATCATATACATAAGATCATTTAATCATCATAACATCATTCATAATATATCTCATGCTTAGGACCTTCAATTCCTCAATAAAGCATAACCAGACATTTTATCAAACACTTTGGGGGGGTGTAGTAGGAGTAAAAGACCATGCAATTTAGAGATGAAATCATGCAATAACATCTATTGTAAAACTATCAATCAACACATTGCAACACCACTAAGACATTCACATCAAAATTCCTTATCAAAACTTACAATAGAACCAAGAATATAGCTCACAACATAGAAAAATAGTCACAACTTTACATAGCTTTAACATAGTTCATAAACATGTTCACACTAGTAAAACCATTTGTAAAATAAACTTTAGATTATGAAATTTAGGAAAAATAAAGCTTAGTTATGATGGGTGAACAGAACCCATGAAAGAAATCCACATACCTTAGGTCTAGAGTTGCTTGGAATTGAAATTGCGAAGAATGGAGGCTTGGAAATGATCTTTGAATCCAATCTTGTTCTTGGGTTTCCTTAAAATTGAGTTGGGGATTGACGGAGGATTTTGAGAGAATATAGACTGTATTTGAATGTGAGTAATGAAATTGTGTCCTTAATATTAGAGTTTTCGTCTTCTAGGAAGGTTAAAATAGCGTAAAAAGTCAAAAGGGTCATTAGGATAATTAGCATTTACGAAAATACAATTAGTGAACGGATGGAAAAAATGGCAAAGTATTGTCTCACTGGAGACTTCACTAGCCATGTGGAACTCCACGAGTCATGTGCAGTGCCTATTCAAGTGCCTTAGTGAAAAAAATGGAAGTTTGGAAACTTGGAAAAATTGACGTCTAGTCACTTTGATAGCCACTTTCGCGGGTTGTGTAGTGTTACACGCACCGTGTACTGGTCCATCCCACCTCACATATACACAAAATTGTTGCTGGGCATGACCTGCCCATGTAACACATCCTATAGCGCTTCACATGAGCCATACAAGAGAACACTGCCCATATGGGTGCTCATGGGGCTTCACTGCATAGGAGGGTCTCGCGAAAATGGTCATAACTCCTTCATCTGACGTCGAAATGAGGTGAAACAAAGTGCATTGCAAAGCTAACTCAGAGTGATTTCATTTGGCAAGTTTGGTCCACCCAGTTCCATATATGCTAAGACTTATGCTAGTCTAAAGATGACCTTTATATAAAACAACATCCAAAAACTCAACTTGGAGGTAAGTCTTGAACTCGTTTAGATACTAGGAGTCTCCTATGAATCTAGTACACCCCCAACCTAACCAAATGATGCTTGAAACATGGATGTACAATAGCATGCAGTTACGGAGTATCATAATATCTCCCACTTGGGAACATTCGTCCCCGAATGTTAAAGAAACATAGACAAGGAAAGTAGTCATGACGACTTTAGCCCAAACATTAATGCCACAATGCACATAAACTTGATTTCCAAGGAAATTTCAACATGTACATCAAAATTCTCATAATCTTATTAACATGAACATGAATTCATGCAATGACAAAATGGACAAAACTTGAGACTCAAAATTATTAAAAAGGACTTGACATTTCATCATAATCTTGAATAGAATGAAGGAGATACGGGTATTGCTTCTCCATGCCTGCACCAGCTCCCCTAAAGCACATACAAATAGACGACTCTCTTAAAGGGGCCTTGACAAACACCATTTCATCATTAACCAACATTTCCACTCATCTATCCAACACCTTCACTAGAACCTTCCTTTAAGCAAACTTGTTCTCCACATCACCCACAATTCGAAGGAGTGCTGTAGGACTAGAATCACTAACACATCCCATCTACCTAGAAGCATGAAGAACTGGATGAACCATATCTACATCGTTAGGTAATTCCACACTACTGCCACCTTACCAACCTCCCCCTAAACTTTATACGAACTCATAATTCTTAACTCAATTGTCAATCTAAACATATCTAGTCCACTTAGTACCACAACCACCATCTCCCCCTTGGGAGACAGCCTCCACTCTATCATTTTCTCACCCAAAAAGGTTCTAACTCTAGCAAGGCGAAATCAAGGCCTTGCCTAATCTAGACCTCTTAACCCAAGAAAAATTAGAGTCACCAAGGACACTATACTATCATTCCAAACTTCACTTATACTACCTCCAACCTAGCCAACTGATGGAACCCACTAGTCTCCTCGTTACCATCATTATACACATATGCTAAGCTACCTATAGTCAACTTACTTAGAGCACCAACCACAATACTAGCCTTATCGAAAAAAAGAACTAAATCATACTCATATCATAATGCTTAAAGAATTCTAACCACTTTCTTGTTATTCACAAAGCACACTTGTGATCTTTTAAATAAACAACCTCTCATCCTCCAAGACTCGCAACACTACCCTCAAATAATTCACAAAGCTCTACACAATTCAATACCTCATTACTATAGACCATTACAAACGTATAAAGGGATTGCTTTAAGACCCTATTGTAGAGACCCATAAACATAACCAATACATACATCAACCAATCTCCATGATGACACAAAATGAATGCAACTATTCCATCCCAAGTATAACACCACAAATCACAACACCAACTCTAACAAGTCACAAGGAAAAAGCTAATGCAAGATGAATATGGATCAATACTTACGGACTTTCTAGCAACCAAAAAGAAGAAAGAGAGAAACAATGGCACACTGGCCTTAACAATGCACACGTATCAAAGCCAATGAACTTCAACTTACTAGTAATAACATCGGGCACTTCCTGCCTCCCTTGAAGAGCATAGAAATGATTACGACTTGGAGAGCCCTCTCTATCAACTTTACCACCTTCACCTTTGTTGTGCTACCGAGGGCATTCAAACTTTTTGTGACCCATTTCCCCACAACCAAATAAGTGTTTGTGCCCCTAAAGCATAGGCCACTATGATCCTTATGACACTTTGGACACCCAACATTCATAGCCACACCTTCAACATCTCGGGCCCTTAGGGAATCATTAGCAAACCCACCGTAGAATCATAAGAAGACCCTTGGCCATGATGAGACCGGCCACCCTTTTGGAACTTACCCTCAAAATGGGACCTCTTGGCCTCATGATCTCTTCTCTTCCTCAATTTCTCCTACTTCATTTGTTTGGCATATATCATCAACCGAGACAAGCCCATGTCACCAATTAGAAAAGCATCCAAGCATTCTTCACTCACCAAATTGGAGACCCCCATCACGAACTTATTCATCCTAGATATAGGATCGGCTAACAAATAAGGAGTATACTTTGAAAATTGATTAAACTTGAGGTCATACTCCCTCACACTCATAGCACCTTGTTTCAAATTCATAAACTCCATTAACTTTACTTCCCTAAGCTTAAGAGGTAAAGACAGATTGAGGAAAGCCAATTTGAACTCTTCCCAAAGTATCACATAATCATTTTCCTTCTCCCCCTTCCATTGGTCTTACCGAATTTGGGCTACCCTCATGAATTGGTGTGCTGCCAACTCTGCCTTTTCATTCGGCCCAATACCCATAATATTCAAGATTTTTTAGACCTCATCAATGAACTCTTATGGGTCTTCCTCCACCTTTGACCCATGAAAAATTAGAGGATTCATCCTCATGAAGTCTCTTACCTTAGATCCCAAGGTCGTAGCATGAGGGGCTTAGGTCCCTTGGTTGACTTGATTGGCCACAACTTAGACAAGTAAAGTGAGAGCATCCCAAAGCTCACCATTGATAGGTTGGTTCTTGGGAGTTTGGACCCTTCTTGCTCGAGAGTTTAGCATGATCTATCATAGCAAAGAATAATAGTTAAGGGGGCGAAACAACTTACCACAACTCTATAGCAAGACTTAGATAATGAAGAAGGGCAACATTTCCTAAAATATCTTATAGCCTCCTATGCATAGTCATGGAATGCTTCACAACCATGAATATGACTCTAATCGATGAAGTGCATTGGAGTCCGAGGATCTATCAACCTAGTGCTCTGCATGAGAAATCCGAAGGATCACCAAACAAGCCTCGTAGCATATCATTACATATCCTTGGTGCGAAAGTAATGCAAAACAACATACGAAACATAAATAAGTGGAACTGGTACTATGGGAGAGACTCATATTTAAATAGCTTTAATATCATAAGTAAGTCAAAACTCAAGAATGAAACATAACTTGATTAACAAAACCTCTAATTAGGACTTAACGAGCACCAAGACAAGCAATTAGGTTATCATTATAGTAAAAGTACACTAAAAAGAATGATAGTCTTTAGTACATAGCTTAAGAACTCAGATATTGCCCTCGTACATGAGGACTCACCAACTAGCTTTAATAGATACCACTAGCCGCATGGAGGATGATGATGATCAAATGAAGCTATGGTTCCTACATGGTAACATCATGTAGGGATAGAGTATGCATTAGTAAGTTTGAATGTACTATGTATATAGGATGCAATGCTATAAGAGATAGGCGTCATAATCAAAATAAATAACAATGGACAATAGGCATAATAAAAAAATATTACATGTGTGATCAATGCTTAAGTAAAACATGCTTAAGTAACTCATGATTATATATGATAGCCTATGTGTACAAAAGACCAAGCTAGATTTCAAAATGTACAATCCTTTAGTAGGTTAGTGATGATGATGCTCCATCACTTAGGTTGATGAGTACAAACCATCATCTAGGTTTGTGATAAAACAACCCTATCACCAAGATGGATGAGTACTAACCCTTATTTGGGTTGATGAGTACTAACCCCCATCTAGATTAGTGATGATACCACCCCATCACTTAGGTAGATAAATACTAACCCCTTGTATGTTAGTGATGATATCGCCCCATCACTTAGATTGATGAGTACTAACCCTCATCTACGCTAGTGATGATGTTGCCCCATCACTTAGGTGTATGACTATTAGTCCTCATCTAGGCTCATGAGCACAAACACTCATCTAGGTTAGTGATAATTCCACCCCATCACTAGGTGAAGAAGTACAAACCCTTCACTAGGTTATCCGGGAGCTTAGACCCCCCGGTCTTATGCAACACTTAAAATAGGAATAATCATATATAAGCTTATTTCATCATCATAACATAATTCACAACATATCTCATGCTTAGGTCCTTCAATTCCTCAAGAAAGCATAATCGGACATTTTAGCAAACACTTTGGGGGGGTGTAGTGGGGGTAAAAGACCATGCAATTTAGATATGAAATCATGCAAGAAAATCTATTGTAAAATCACCAATCAATAACTTGCAATACCTTTAAGAAATTCACATCAAAGCCCCTCATCAAAACTTACAATAGATCAAAAATATATAGCTTACAACATAGCAAAATAGTCACAACTTTATGTAGCTTTAACATAGTTCATAAACATTTTCATACTAGTGAACCCATTTATAAAATCAACTTTAAATCATGCAATTTAGGAAAAAGGAAGCTTGGGTATCATGGGTGAAAGGAACCAATGAATGAAACCCACATACCTTAGGTCTAGAGTTTCTTGGAATTGAGATTGGGAAGAATGGAGGCTTGAAAATGATCTTTGAATCTAATCTTGTTCTTGGGTTTCCTTGAAATTAAACTGACGCTTGATGGAGGATTTTTAGAGAATTGAGAGTGTACTTGAGATGAGAGTAATGAAATTGGGTCCTTAAGATTAGATTTTAGGTCTTCTAGGAAGGTTAAAATAGCTTAAAAATCAAAAAGGTCATTAGGATAGTTAGCATTTACAAAAGTACCATTAGTGAACAGATGGAAAAAATTGCAAAGTGTCGTGTCACTAGAGACTTAACTGGCCATGTGGAACTGCATAGGTCATGTGGAGTGCCCATGTGAGGTGCCTTAGTAAAAAAAAATGGAAGTTGGGAAACTTGGAAAAATTGACAAGTCATCACTTTGATGGCCACTTTCATGGGCCGTGTAGTGTTACATGGACCATCCAATAGTCTATCCCACCTTAATTCGATAAGAAAATGTTGGTGGCCACCACACTCCCAGGTGACACAGCCCTCTTTACACAAGCGGTACAAGACCACAGTGCCTGTATGGGTGCCCATGGGGCTTCAGTGCACTAGAGGGTCTCATGAAAATGGTATAACTGCTTCATTCGATGTTAGAATGAGGTGAAACAAAGTGCATTGCAAAGCTAACTCAAAGGGATTTTATTTGACATGTCATATACCACTTAGTGCCAAATATGCTAAGAGTTAGGCTAGTTTAAATTTGACCCTTATATGAAATAACACCCAAAAACTCAACTTGGAGGTAAGTCTTGAACTCGTTTAGGTACTTGGAGTCTCCCATGAATCTAGTACACCCCCAACCTAACCAAATGGGGCTTGAAACATGGATATACAAGAGTATAAAGTTATGGGGTGTGAGAGATAAATTCATTTAGAAATTAGGATTTGACCCTGTCCATTCTAAAATCAACAGAGGCATAGTATTCATGCAACCATTCCATCCCAACAATGACATCAAAATAGACCATGTCCAACTCAACAAGATCACAAGGCAATATTTTTATGAATGATGCAAATGGGAAAATTTTTCTATAGACCTTTCCAGAAACAATATATGAACCAATAGGAGTAGACACCTCATATGACTCATACAATAATTCGGGCTCAACATAGAACTGTTTTGCAACAAAAGGGGTAATGAACGAAAGAGTGGCTCCTAGATAAATCAATGCACACACATCAAAACCAACAGACTTTTAACATACTTGTAATAGCCCTAGGCACCTTATCAACCCCTTACCTCCAATGCAAAGCATAAAACCAATTGTGCCTTGCAGCACCATCTTTTCGTCAACCTCTACCAAAAGGGACCGTCTTGGCACCCCATCCTTGAGGACAAACATCCTTACCCTTGTTGCAATCGTGAGGGAAATCAATATTTTTGTGGCCCACTATGCTAAAACCATAGCATATATTAGTGTCTCTATAGCATGGGCCCTAATGACCCTTATTGCATTTTGGATATTTACAATTAGGGAACACAACACTAATACCTTGGTCCATTGGGAAGTCATTGACAAATCTCCTATTATAATCATGAGAAAACCCTTGGCCTTGACTGAACCTGCCATCCCTTTGGCTTTGGAAACTTTACCTCAAAATAAGCCCTCTTGGCCTTATGACTCCTCATCTTTCTCAACTTTTTCTCATCTATTTATTTGGTATAGGTCATCAAACGAGCAAGTGCGTTTCACTAATCAATATGGTGGACCCGCACTCATCACTCACCAAGTTGGAAACACCCATCACAAATTCTTTCATCCTAGACCTTGAGTCAGCCACCAAGTGTGAAACATATTTTGATAGTTGGTTGAACTTGGGGGCATACTCTCTCACACTGATAGTACCTTGTCTTAAATTCATAAATTCTACCAATTTGGCTTCCCTAAGTTTAAGAGGGAAAAATCTATTCAGAAAGCAACCTTGAACTCCTCCTAAAGTACCACATTATGAACATTTTTCTACTTTTTCCAATGATTGTACAATAATGTGCTACCCCGATGAGTTGGTAGGCTGCCAAACTCCGTCTTATCGTTCGACCTCACACCTATGATATCTACAATCTTATAATCTTCATCGATGAACTCTTGAGTATCCTCACTCACCTTTGACCCATGGAATTCTAGGAGATTCATCCTCATGAAATATGTCACCCAAGATGCTGGTGAAGGAGCATGAGGGCCTTAGGCACCTTGGTTAGGTTGATTAGCCACAACTTGTGCAAGAAAAGTGAGAGCATACCGACTCTCTCCATTAGTTGGTTGCTCCTTAGGTGTGTGGGCACTTTTTCCCCCCGTGTAAGGCAAGATCTAGCATTACAAAGCATAATCATTGGGGGAAAACCTTACCTCAACTTCTATAGCATGACATAGAGTAAGAAGAAGGGATACATTTCCTAAATGCCTCATAGCATCTAGGTCATAGTTCTGGTGCACAACACAACCATGAACAAGACTCTAATTGATGCAGTGAGTTGGACTTTGAGGATCGAACAACCTAGTTCTCTAATACCAAGTTTTTCACGATCTAAGCCTATGGCTTAGATGTGACATGACATATGAGGAATTTGAAGAGACGCCAAACAAGCATCTTAACATGTCATTACACAGCCTTGGTCATAAAAACAATTAAATACAACAACAATGAAGTAAAATAGGGATAAGGGGTCTAAGGAACAACTTCCATATCACAAACATCAAGTCAAGAGAGTGTCAAAGCTCATAACATTACACATGACATGTCCAACAACACCTTTACCACATAGATAAGAGCGGGGGCCAAGAAAACAAATCGAGGTCACCTTCATAGTCAATATATACATAAAAGTATATAGTCTCGAAACATAGTTATGATCATAAAAATCATCAATGAAATGGAGGACTCACCAAAGAGATTGAGAGAAGTCATACTAGACACATAGACGAGGAGGATAATGTTTGTCTCCAATTTGTACATGGTGACATCATGTAGGCCTAGAGTATACATTAGCACATTTGAACTACAAAGTATGTAGGATGCAATAACGTAATAAGAATACATACTTGGTTGATTAATTCAGGGGTTGTGCTGGAACATAACGTTTGACGATCTCCATTTCAAGCGTAGAAAATGAGTAGCATATAACAATATGGCATACATGTGACATGATATATAGGCAATCATGCTTATATAGGACATAACACATGTGCAAGATGAGATAACTACCATGTTGGTGGATCGTCGCACCCTACAACCCTTGGTGAATAAGGTACCAACCCGCACCCTACCACCCTTGGTGACTGAGGTACAAACCCCCCGACATGGTTATCAAGGTATAAAAATCTGACATGTTGGTGGATCATCACATCATACCACCCTTGGTGACCATGGTACAAACCCCCTGACATTATTATCAAGGTACAAACACCTCGATATGATTATCAAGGTACAAAACCCTCAACAAAGTTACCCGGTGCACAACTCTTGAGTAGGGCATGGTCTTATTACAACACTATATCGAAGAAAACCATATACATATGTTCATTCCATCATCATATAGTCATTCAAAATTCATAAGACATTCATTGGACCTTCAATTGTTCAAGAAATCATAATCCAGACATTTTATCAAACACTTGGTGGGTTTATAGTGCTAGTATAAAATCATGCAATTAAAGAGTGAAACTGTGCCAAAAAATACAATGTAAAACCATCAATAGATACGTTGTAACACCTTCTACCAGAATAAATCAAAAACCTTCATCAGTACTCACATTAGATCTTAGATTCGTAGCTCAAAACATTTTAAAAAAATTACCATGTTATAAACCCCAACATAGTATGCAATGAAATTCATAATAGATAAGACCTATGAGTAATTAAACTTTACATAATGCAATTTTAGGGATAAGATATCTTGGTATCATGGCTACAAAGAACACATGAAAGAAACCCACATACCTTGACCTTGGAGAATCTTTGAAGAAGATTGGAGATGGAGACTTAAAGCTTGATTGAGAACCTTAAGATCCAGATGAGTTTTAAGGCTTGCATTTATGAGAAGAAATATTGGCTAAGTGTTTGAGTGAGTATTTGAGAATGACTTGAATAATATGATGGTAAAATAAGACTAAGTAGAGGTACTTTCATGCATAAGAGCACTTAGTCCCAAGACCCTAATGCCTTAGATCGAACTTGGAAACCTTACTGGAAATCATATTTTTGGGAAAATGAAATTGCGATTCATTTTCTCTAAAATCGAGGTTAGACCCATTTACCACTCAATTTGATCCCCTTAATAAGAATATATTGTTGGATTTTTGATAACACTCATCAATTTTGATATATATAAAAATTACGATTCTGGGCATTTTCGAGGCATATTTTTTAGCACATTTTGGGGTTGTTTCAGCAACAACTTTCACGAATCCGAACTAGCCCTCAAAAGGTAGATGGATATAGTCTCTGTCCCCTATGTAGTTAGCTCATGTAGACTAAAGGATGCATTTAAATATTTAAATATACTAAGGATGAGGGCATGCGATGCATATGAACTTATTAAACCTGCAGTATATGTTAGATGACAAGGGTACATATAAAGAAAAAAGTATATAAGCAAAGATGAGTAATATATTTATATGACATGAATTACATAATGCTTCTATATGGAGAGCATATGATCATAACCAACATGTCAAGCTCATGCAAGCTATTACATGAATTTGCTCGCTGAAAGTCTCCCATCGGGTGAGAGAAGGTTACTTGACAAAATTAATCTATACCACACCTTACAACCCAGTCATTTCAGTGAGATTGACACCTTCCTAATAACCCAGTAATTTTAGAAGGATTTCAATATCATATCATATCATAATTGTAACCATACCTTATTACCTGGTTATTTTTGTAAGGGTTACCATATACCTTTGCTGGCACGTAGTTCAAGAGAACGGAAGAGGATCCTAGGGGATAACCCTGACACCTCCAATCCAATTTGGAGAAAAGTAATCATCCAATAAGAACACATATATACATATACCTACTTTCAAAAGAGGCATACGTTCTTTAAAATCATATTAATGCATACATAGTATTAAAAGCAAAACATTCTTCATAATCGTGAACACTTTGGCTCAAAATCCAAATCGTACTTCAATTCACACCTTCATGTATAGGAATAGCCCATTCACTTATAAATAAGATGGTGTAAGCACCAGGTGTTGCTCAAAGAGTCATATCATAGACATTTATGTGATCACATTCTTATTATAATCATGGTTTCCTCAAAATCATATTCACATATGTATGCTTAACCACCAAATAATTTTCATCAAAACGATATTCATAAACATATGTGAGCTTAACCCAGTAAATAATTTTCATCAAAATCAATGTTGATGTATGCATAAGCCATGAATAATGTCAGAATATAATAGGTAATAGATATTCAAACTTACTTAAGTCAATAAGAAAGTATGAATTCAAATAAATCCAGAAGTAATTCCATATTTAAATCACATTTTGGATTAGCATGCTCTAGTCAAACTTTAAAGGGACAATGCATATTCAAATCATCATAATATTCTTGCAATTCAACATATTAGGGCTTAATAACTTTAAAAACAACATTTAAACATAGTCCATATCTCAACTGAATCATATAAATAATAATGTAAAAGACCAATGTTTAAAGTAAGCTCTATTTCAAAAAATCAAGTGTAAAAGAGTTTGGGGTCTTCATGGTTGAAAGGACCATAAATCAATCGCACAAACATTAGATAACCAAGAAGAAATAAGCCAAAATTGATTAAACAAGGTGACCCTTTGTCAAGCTTTAAGCCAATCCTTCAAGGCTCACTTTAGAGGTATTCTTTTGATTAGAGTTTGATTAATTCTAAGTGTATGAAATGAATTTGAATGAGAATAGAAGAGTACTAGTCTTTTGAGATGATTTGGATAGACTACAAAATCATAAGCAATCCTTTGGAATAGCAAAAGTTATAAGAAAGCCATTGATGAAACAAATGTCAAAAAGTGTCAGGGGTCCCATATAGAGGCTACACAGGTCATGCAAGGGGTCACATGGACCATATGTCCTTCCATGGTGCTTTACTTAGAAAAGTTTTCCACTAATGAAGTTTGAAGAAAACGATTCCATACTTAGAGAATTTTGAACCAACACCCATATGGGACACCACACGACCTATGAAGGAGTCACCCAGACCATATGAGGTTCATGTCTGAAGTGCCTTTGCCAAAATGTTATTTCAAGGCCAAGGCTCCTCTCATGAGCCACTACATGGCTAGTGAAGTGTCACATAAGCCCTGTGGGGTTCATGTGATGAATACCTTGGCCTTGAACTACAAATTAAGGCAAACACTCTACATACTATGTCAAGGACCACGTAAGGCTCCTCAACACGGCTAGTGATGAGTCATACGACACATGGAGGTGCCTATGTGGTATCACCCTAGTAAAATACTTCTCAAAACCAAATTCTATGCACCATTAAGGGCTAACCAAGTATGGGTCCTTACATTATCTCCCACTTTAGAACATTCTTCCTCGAATGTGCTGCAACAAGGCTTGAAAATCTTGACTTGAACATGAATATTCGAAAGACAAGGACACCATTCATTTTTCATCATTTAAAAATCATAAAGTCACTAAAACTCATGTCAAAACATCTTTAAATCATTCAAAACATCATTAAGTCATTTTTATGCATATGCAACATGCCATATTATGAAACAGAGAAAGAATTAAAACTATTTGAAATAGGAAGAACTTAATATCTTACACTTGAGTAGATTAGAAAAGATGGGGAAATCATTTCATCATATTGAGCTCCACTTCCCTTGTAGCACTCTCCACATGTTGATTTCTCTATAGCACCTTAACTGAAGTGACATCCTTGGTGCGATGCTACTTGCTATTCAAGATCTCAGCTAGGACTTCCTCATAACACAAGTTCTCCTTAACTTCAGCATCTTCCAAAGGCACAACTTCTCTAGGATCACCAATCAATTTCCTCAACGTAGACACATGGACAACCAGGTATATAGAACTCAAATACAGAGACAAACATAATCTAAAACCAGCATTCCCAATCCGCTAAAAGATCTCATAAGGGCTTATGTACTATGGACTTAACTTTCCCTTCTTACCAAAACATACTACACACTTTATAGGAGACACCATCATGTACACTCAATCACTAATATGAAACTCAAGATCCCATTTCCTAACATCTGGATAACACTTTTAGAAACATTGAGTTATTTTCAACCTCTCCCTAATCATCCTCACCTTCGTCATGGCCTCCAACATCAAATCTGGGGTAATTAAATCCATCTCTCCCAACTCAAACCACCCCAACGAGGATCTACATCTTTTACTATACAAAGCCTCAAATAGTACCATATCAATGCTTGCATAAAAGCTATTGTTTTAAGAAATCTTGATAAGTGATAGATGATCATCCTAATTATCCTTAACTTCCAACACACAAGCCCTCAACATGTCCTCGAAAGTTTGAATTATCCTTTTAGCTTGACCATCGATTTAAGAATGAAAAGCGGTACTTAACTAGACCTTATTGCCAAGTCCTCTTTGAAATAAACTCTAACAATGAGAAGTAAATTGGATGCCATAATCCGATATTATTGATCTAGGCATACCATCAAACTCACCAATTCATAGATATACTACCTTATATTATCTTTGTCATTATAGGTATTCTTGATCGATAGGAAATGAGCAAATTTAGTCATCCAATCAACAATTATCCAAATTAAATCCAATTGCTTTTGGGTCCATGCCAAACAAACCACAAAATCCATGTTCACATCCTCCCACTTTCAAACAGTACTCTCAATATCTTTAGTCAAACCACTGGGCCTTTGATGTTCTACCTTCACCTATAGACAATTAGGGCATTTAGCTACAAACTAGGTTATATCTTTCTTCATACCATGCTACCAATTTAGCTCTTTCATTCTCAAAGTATTTTGGTAGATCCAGATGAATAGAATAATGAGAGTTATGAGCTTCACTCATTATCACCTCTCTAAGACCATCAACATTTGAAAGACACAACATAACTTGATACAAAAGCACACCATATCCTACTTAGGAGAAAGCCTTTATAGTAACTAATTTCTTCAGCTCAATTACCGATGGGTCTAATTCTTGCTTAGTCTTGACATCAACAACCACAAATGATTTAGCCCAATTTTGGCCATGAATGCTACCATAATTAGAGTTAGACTATCTAATACCTAACCTAGCAAAATAGTGAACACCTTTCACCAACTCCTTCTTTCCTTCAGCAACATAAGCCACACTTCCCATAAATAGTCCACTAAGAGCGTTGGTTACCATATTTGTCTTGATGAGATGATATTGAACACTCATATCATAGTCCTTAAAAAATTTCAACCACCTCATTTACCTCAAGTTAAGATTACTTTGGATGAAAACATATTGAAAACTCTTATAGTCGATAAAAACATCAACATGAACATCATGCAAATATTCTCTCAAAATCTTCAGAGGAAACACCACAACCACTAGCGCAAGAGCATAAGTTAGGTAATCATGCTTATGTACTTTTAATTACCTTGATGTATAAGCTATCATCTTACCATGTTACAAAAGCACACAATCCAACCCAATTCGAGAAGCATTATAATATACCAAAAACCCATCTAAGCCATGTGATAAAGTCAAAATAGGAGACAATTTAAGTGGATCTTTTAAAGTTACAAAACTCTTGTCACATTTATCCAACCATACAAACTTGTTCTTCATTTGAGTTAACATCGTCAATGGAGATGCAATAGATGAGAAACCTTCTACAAACCTGCTATAATAACCACCTAATCCATGAAAATTTTGAATATCTAATAGAACAAATGGTCTAGGATAATTCTTCGTTGCCTTGGTCTTCTTTGGGACAATCTTAACACCATCACCGGATATCATATGACAAAGAAAAGCTACTTCACCCAACTAATATTCACATTTTCTGAACTTGTCATACAATTGCTTTTCCCTCAAAGTCTGAAGAACCAACATCAAATGATCTATATGCTCCTACTTACCACAGGAATGTATAAGGATATCATTGATGAAAACCACAATTAGACTATTAAGAAATTCCTTGAACACCCAATTCATAGGGTCCATAAACACAACTGGAGCATTAGTCAAACCAAACAACATTACTACAAATTCAAAGTGCCTACATCTAGTTCCAAAAGCCATTTTGCGAATGTCACACTCTCTAAACATCAATTGATGTTAATTAGAATGGAGGTCCATCTTTGAGAAAAGGGTGGTCCCTGAAATTGATCAAGTAAGTCAGCGATATTTGGCAATGGGCATTTGTTCTTAATAGTCACATTATTCAGTTGCCTATAATCAATGTACATTCGAAGAGACACATCTTTTTGTATTACAAATAATATTGGAGTACCCCATAGAAATATACTTGGTCTAATGAAGCCTTTCTTCAACAAGTCCATCAATTGTTCTTCAATTACTTCAACATACACTATGACATATAGTAGGGAGGCATAGAGATATGTTAAGTATTCGATAGGAGATCTATGGCAAAGTCTTGCCCTTTAGGGAGGAATCCTGGGAAAATCATTAGGAAACACATCCATAAACTTATTCAAAACTAGAACTGATTCAAGAGTAGGTGGCTCAGACTCCATATCTTTAACACTCACAATATTATAGATACATCCCTTAGAAATCATATTTGAGGCATAGAGATAGGAAATAAATCATCCATTAATAGCAGAGTCACTACCCATCTATTCCAGAACATGTTTATCTAGAAATTGGATTTTACTTTCTGGGTTCTATAGCATATAGAGGCATATAACTTTAAAGCAAAGGATAAGCATCAAGATTAATGACTTTTAACACACCAGTCACACCATTCGAAGTCTCCTCTACTTTTTATTGGGCATGCAAAGCATAGAACCTGTTATTTTTAGGGTCACCACATTGTGGAGCTCTTTGCTTGCCTTGATCACCTTACACCACTTTACCCTGACCCTTCTAGGCAGCTATCACAACCTAAACCTAGGGCCTAGAAGGGGAACCCGAAGAGACCCCCTGCAAATCACTTTAAGCATTATTAGACATCTTTGGTCGCAGAAGTAATAAATCAAGCATTCAAGAATAAAGAATGGGGAAAACAGGGCTAAGGGAAATGCTTGTACAATATCATGCTCAAAAGGTAAAAGTTAAACTTATAGCATAGATACTTAACAGGTCCAACAAACACCTTTACTACATAGATTAGAGCGGGGGCCAAGACAAAGTAACCAGGCTTACCTCATAATAAATTAGAACATAAAAGAGAGTCCGAATACATATTAAGAGAGAATAGACTAGGTCCCAAAAGTGGAGGACTCACCAAATATCTTGAATAGCACCAAACTAACCACGTGGAGGAGGAGGATCAACTTGGGCACCGGTTTATACATGGTGACATCATATAGGCATAAAGTATTTGTTAGTATATTTGAATATATTAAGTATGTAGGATATAATGCAATAATAAGTAGCAATCGTAATCAAACTGCATAATATTAAGCAAATAGACATAATATAACAATATGGCATGTATGTTCAATGCTTAAGTAAAATATGCTTAAGTAATTGATGCTCATATAGGATATCATATGTGAAGAAGAAATAAAGCTAGTTGTTCAAGGTATAAACCCCTAGTTGGTTGTGTGGTATAAACCCCTCACATGGTCGATGGTAATCACACCTTACCAACATGGTGATGAAATATAAACCCCTCACATGGTTGATGAGTATAAACCCCCAACATGGTTACTTGGACTCTTATCCCCCGAATCGGGTATAGTCTAATGCAAATATTTATATAGGATTTATCATATGCTCTAGTACACACTTCATATAGGAATAATCAGATACATAAACTCATTTCATCTTCATAAAATCATTCATAGGATATCTCATGCTTTGGACCTTCATTTCCCCAAGAAGCCCTAGCTGGACATTTTATCAAACACCTTGAGGGTGTGTAATGGGAGTAAAAGACTATGAAATTTGGAGAGGAAATCATGCAATAAAATCTATTTAAACACCATCAATCAACACCTTGTAACACCCCCAAAATATATACATCAAAACCCGTCATTAAATCCAATATTAGATCCAAGATTTAGAGCTTAAAACATGACAAAACAGTCAAAACTTTACATAGCTTTAACATAGAGTGTAGTGGATTTCACAATAATCAAGACATATTTGTAAATAAACTTCAATTCATGCAATTTATGTAAAAGCATGCTTGTGAATCATGGGTGAAAGGAACCCATGAAACAAACCAACATACTTAAGCTTGGAGGTGAACTTAAGGAAGATTGCGGATGGAGACAGGAAGCTTGAAGAAGAACCTTAAAGGGGAACCTTAGCTTGAGATGAGGATTTGGGACTCGAGTTTGAAAGAGAGAAAATATGACTAAGTGTTTGAGTGAGTATTGGGAAATGTTTAGGGTAGTATGAGGGTGAAATTTAACTAAGTATAGATAGAAACATGTTTGGGAAACTTAGGCCCAATACTTAAATATTTCAGGCTGCAAATGAAAACATTATTACGCAAAATACAACTCTCCACATCACGTAGAGGATGTGGAGGTAAAATTGTTCATGAACGCACCCTTAGAGCATCACCGAGGCAACACAGAAACCTCACTGGAATTTGCACTTTCAAAAATTTAAATTGCTATAGTTTTGCTCTTAAATCCAGGTTAGACATATTTTCACCTATGAAAATTAAAATTCTGGGCATTTCAATGCACTTTTTTGGGTATTTTTTAGGGTCTTTACAATATCTCCCCTAGGGAAAAGTCATTCTCGAATATAAAAGAGACGTACAAGACACGAGTGATCATCAATAAATCATCCGCATCAAGAATGTGACATAACATGTAAAATACCACATTCAAATTCTCAACATAAGTGTAAAATCATCAGAAACCTTCCAACTTAAATATGAATGCAATGACATAGGGGCTGAAATATAAGATTTGAAATCATGTAGGGGACTTAGGATTAGTAGCTTAGGTTTGAGTGGAGTGGAAAAGATCAGGATACAACTTTTACACGTCTACTTCAGCCTCCCATGTAGTAATTTCAACTTATTGGTTCCTCCAAAGGACCTTAATGGATGTCACCTCTTTGTTACTCAATTTCTTTACTTACCTATCCAAGATCTGAACTGGAACCTTCTTAAAAGTCAGGTTATCCACAACAATAGCCACAAAATCAAGAGGTACAATGGAATTAGGATCACTATCATATTATCTCAACATAGAGACATAGAACACCGGGTGAACCGAATTCATTTCTCTAGAAAACTTCGACTCATAAGCTACCTTGCCAATCCTCTCTATCACCTTATAAGGACCAACATATCTTGGTTTCAACTTCCTCTTCTTGCCAAATTGGGCCACACCTTTAATTGAAGAAACCTTCAAATAGACCAAATCACCTACTTGGAATTCTAGGTCTTTCTTTCTTACAGCAACATAAGATTTTTGATGACTTTGGGCTATCCTCAACCTTTCCCTAATATTCTTAACCTTCTTAAAAGCCTCCATAACCCAATCTGATCCTAATAAAGTCATCTCTCCAACCTCAAACCAACCCACCGGTGACCTACAACATCTCTAATAAAGAGCCTCAAAAGGAGCCATAGCGATACTAGGGTGATAGCTATTGTCGTATGCAAATTCAATCCAAAGAAGATGATCATCCCAACTACCTGTAAGCTCCAAGAGACAAGACCTAAGAATATGTTCAAGTGTTTGAATTGTCCTTTTGGCTTGGCCATCTATTTGGTCGTGAAAGGTCATACAAAGGTGAACTTTTGTACCAAGACACCATTGAAAAGACTTCCAAATGTATGAAGTGAACTGTGCACCACAATCCAATATGATGGATAAAGGAACCCCAGGCAGTCTAACAATTCCTGCGTGTGTAATCTTGAATACTCTTCAGCCCCATATGTAGTGTTAGCTAGTAGAAAGTGAGCCAATTTCATCATCCTATCAACCACCACACAAATAAAATCAAAACCTTTTCTAGTCTTGGGCAACCCTACCACAAAATCCAAATTAATCACCTCCCACATCCAAGTGGGAATCTTAATGTCTTGGGTTAGGCTACCTAGCCATTGATTCTCGGCTTTGACTTATTCACAACTATGGCAACTGAAAAAAAAATTGCAATATCCCTCTTCATGACTCCCCATGAATTCATATACCTTAAGTCTCCAAACATTTTAGTGGAACCAGAGTAATGGAATAAGAAAAAATATGGGCCTCATCAAGGATCTTCTCCCTCAAATCATCACAGAAGGCAAACACAACCTACCTTGATACCTAAGGGTATCATCTCCCCCGTAAGAGAAAACCTCTACTTTTCCCTCTTTCACCAAAGCCTTTATTTCAAGCAAGGAAGAGTCAAGATCTTGTTTTGCTATCACCTCATCAACCAAGGAAGACTTACACCCATCAATAGCCATAACACCATCACCAGTAACCTCTTCCAACCTAACCCCCAATCTAGCCAATCTATGCACCTCCCTAGCCATCTCCCTATCACCACCATCCATATGAGCCAGGCTACCCATGTTCAGCCGAGTCAAAGCATCCGCCACTTTATTTGCCTTGTACAAATGATAATGCATACTCATTTCATAATCTTTGAGAAGTTCTAATCATGTTCTTTGTTTCAAAAGGAGATATTTTAAGTGAAGACGTATTGGAGGCTCTTATGATTGATGAAGACATCCACATGCACCCCATACAAATAATGATGTGAATTCTTTAATGCAAACACAATGACGGCTAACTCTAGATCATGGGTAGGGTAATTCATTTCATGTACCTTGAGTAGTCTAGAAGCATAAGCTAATTTTGCATTAGTAGACAACACAAGCAAACTCTAGATGTATCGCAATACATAAGAAAAACCTCAAGATCCTTCGATAGTGACAATGTAGGAGCAGACACAAGCCTATTCTTCAATGTATGGAAGCTCCTCTCATATTCATCGATCCTCTAAAACTTAACCATCTTTTGAGCCAATTTGGTCAAGGGGAAGCAATGGAGGAGAACCCATTCACAAATCTTCTATAGTAACCCGCATGGCCCAAGAAGCTCCTAATATCCCACAGGTTCAATGGTGTAGGCTAATTCCTAATCACATCGGTCTTCTTAGGATCCACTTTTATACCATCCCACAACACCACATGACCCAAGAATGCAACCTCCTTCAATAAAAATTCACACTTATTAGCATACAATCTCTCCTCTCGCAACCTTTGCAACACAACCCTCAAATAACCCATATGCTCCTCTCTACTATGTTAGTAGATCAAAATATCATCAATAAAGACCACAAAAAAAGAATCAAGGTATGGTTTGAAGACCCTAATCATTAGGTCCGTGAAGATGTTTGATGCATTAGTCAACCTAAAATACATCACAGCAAACTCATAATGTGCATATCTAGTCAGGAAGGATGTCTTAGGAATATCACACTCCCTCACTCTCACTTGATGGTACCCAAACCGAAGATAAATCTTACAGAAGAACCTAGCCCTTTGCAATTTGTCAAACGAATTATCTATTCTTTGAAAAGGATATCTACTATTTATAATGACCCTATTAAATAGTCGGTAATCAATGCACATTCTATGGGACCCATCCTTCTTCTTCACAAACAACACCAGAGTACCCTAAGGTGATTAATTAGGTCTAATAAATCCCTTTTCCAATAAATCTTTCAATTGCTCTTTTAAATCTTTCAACTCCATCGGGGACATACGGTAAGGGGGAGTAGAGATAGGTTGAGTGTTGGGAAAGAGATCTATGCCAAAAACTATCTCTCTCTCAAGAGGAACACTAGGAAGGTCATTTGGAAAGACATCAAAAAACTCATTTACAATGGGGACCGAATCAATCGAAGGGACTTTGGACTCCACACCTTTAACCCTCACAAGATGATACAAACACCCCTTAGAAATCAACTTATAAGCTCTAATGCATGTATTGAATCTACCCATAACCCCCACATCTTGTCTTTCCTACTCAAGGATGGGTTCATTAGGAAATTAAAACTTGACCCTATAGGTTCTACAATTAATAGACGCATAGTAGTCATGCAACTAATCTATCCCAAGTATGACATCAAAATCCAATGTCTAATTCAATATAATCACAAGGCAACAACTTTGAAAGTTGATCAAATATGAGGGCATACTCCCTCACACTCATAGAACCTTATTTTCAAGTTCATAAACTCCACATAGCTTACCTCTCTAAGCTAAAAAGGGAAAACCAATTATGGATGGCCAATTTGAACTCCTCCTTAAGCAACACATCACCAGCACCCTTCTCACCCTTCTATTACTTATACCAAATTTGGGCTACTCCTTTGAGTTGGTATCCTGCTATCTCCGCCTATTCATTCAGCCCAACACCTATGATATTCAAGATTTTGTAGACCTCATTAATGAACTATTGTGGATCTTCATCCACCTTTGATCCATGGAAAATAGGAGTATCATCATCATGAAGTCTCTTACCCTAGCTCCCAGGGTATTAGCATGAGGGGCTTGGATCCCTTGATGGACTTAGTTGGCCACCACTTAGGCAAGCATATTAAGGGCATCCTAGAGCTCACCATTGGTAGGTTGCTCCACAGGAGTTTAGGCCTGTCTTCCTCTAGTGTTTGGCATGATCTAGCATAGCAAAAAATAATCATCAGAGGAGAAAAACACACTACAACCCTATAGCATGACATAGAATATGAAAAATGGAAATATTTACTAAAATGCATCATAGCCTCTTATTCATAGTCAACTTCACAACCACGAATAGGACTCTAATCGATGTGGTGGGTTGGACTCCAAAGATCTATCAACTTGGTGCTCTAATACCATGTTTTTCATGATCCAAGACTAGGTACTAGATATGACATGGCATAGGGGGAACCCAAAGGGAACCCAAGCAAGCCTCGTAAAGCATTATTATAAATCCTTAGTGACTGAAGCAATATCAAGCATTCAAGATTAAAGAATAGAGAAAATAGGGCTAAGGGTAATGCTTGTAAAATATCATGGTCAAAAGATAAGAGTTAAACTTTCATCATAGATACTTAACATGACCAACCAACAGCTCTAGTACATAGGTTAGAGCAGGGGCCAAGACAAAGTAACTAGGCTCACCCTCATAGTCAAATAGAACATAAAAGTTACTTTCAATACATATTAAGAGAGCATAGAGTAGGTCCTCAAAGTGGAGGACTCAATAACTATCTTGAATAGCACCAAACTAGGGACATGGAGTAGGAGGATCAACTTGGGCACCAGTTACTACAAGGTGACATCATATAGGCATAGAGTATGCATTAGTACGTTTGAATGTACTAAGTATATAGGATGCAATGCAACAATAAGTAGGCATCATAATCAAAATGCATAATATTAAGAAATGGACATAATATAATAATATGGCATGTATGTTCAATACTTAAGTAAAACATGCTTAAGTAAATCATGCTCATATAAGATATCATATGTGAAGAAGAGACCAAACTAGTTGTTCAAGGTACAAACCTCTTGGTGGTTGTGTGGTATAAATTCCTTACATTGTTGATGGTAATCATACCTTACCAATAGGGTGACGAACTATAAATCCCTCCATGGTTGATGACTATAAACACCCAACATGGTTACCCAAGCTCTTGTCCCCTCGGACCGGGTACAGTCTAATGCAACACTTTATGTATGATTTATCATATGCTCTAGCACAACACTTCATTAGGTGTAATTGTATACATAAGCTCATTTATTCATGATAACATAATTCATATAAATATCTCATGCTTTGGACCTTTATTTCCTCAAGAAACCCTAGCCAGACATTTTATCAAACACCTTGAGGGTGTGTAATGGGGGTAAAAGACCATGAAATTTAGAGATGAGATAATGCACCAAAATCTGTTTTAAACCATCAATCAACACCTTGCAACACCCCTAACATATTCACATCAAAAACTTACACCAAATCTAATATTAGATCCAAGATTTCGAGCTCGAAACATAGCAAAATAGTAACAACATTACATAGCCTTAACATAGAGGGCAGTGAATTTCATAATAATCAAGACCTATTTGTAAATCAACTTTGAATCATACAATTTATGTAAAAAGGAGGCTTAGGTATTTTGGTTGAAAGGAACTCATGAAGGAAACCCACATACCTTAGCTTGGAGATGAACTTGGGGAAGATTGGGGATGGAGACTTGAAGCTTGAAGAAGAACCTTAAAGGAGAACCTTAGCTTGGGATGAATGTTTGGAGCTTTAGTTTGAGGAGTGAAAATGTGACTAAGTGTTTGAGTATTGGGAAATGTTTAGGATAGCATGAGGGTGAAATTTTGCTAAATATAGACAAAACCACACTTGGGAAACTTGGGGCCAAAATATAAAATATTTTTGGCCCTATAGAGAAACACTAATAGGAAAAATATGCAGCGGAGAGGACGCAGAGGCCAAATTATTCGTGAGCACGCCCTTGGAACATCACGAAGGCAATGTGAAATCTTCACTTGAATTTACACTTTTGAAAATAGAAATTACTATTCTTTCGCTCTCAAATTAGGGTTAGACCCTTTTTAACCTAATTTTGACCCCCTGATCACAAATATGAAACCAAATTTTTGAAATAAAGAATGAATTTTATGATATACGAAAATGAAATTTTTAGACATACCGAGGCACATTTTTGGATAACTTTTGGTATCGTTACAACAACTTTTAGGTAATTAGCAATTTTTTGGCTCCTATCACCACAGTTATAGCATGCACCAAAATCCTTCCAACAGGCACTCGAGTAATTCTTTCCGCACCTATCATCAGCCCGGAGATATACATATCCCTCACAAGCATAGTTTTCTGACATTCCTTCATAACCAAATCAGAGATCCCAGAAATAAAATTGTGCATTCTTGCACGAGGAGTGAGCCATTAGCTTAGGAGCATACATTGAGAGCTTTGTGAATTTGAGGCATATCCCCTCACACTTATTCCACCATATTTGAAGTTGATAAATTTGGCCATCTAAGCTTACCAAAGCTGAAAAAGAAAGAAGCAATCTAGAAAGGCAGACTTGAACTCTTCCCAATTAACCCAAACACTATAAACTCTTTCCATCAACCATTAGGTGTACCACACTTGAGCTACATCCTTCAATTAATAAGCAGCTACCTCAGATCTCTCCTGTAAAGTCACCCCTATGATAGTCAGCACCTTAGAGATCTCATTAGTGAAGTCTTGAGTATCCTCAACAGCCTTTGATCCATAGAACTCCAGAAGATTCATCCAAGTAAAATCTCTCACTCTAACAACCATAGTGGGATCACAAGGAGGAAGATTAACCTATCTTGCATAGGTTATCACCACTGGTGATAGCAATACAAAATTTACCATTGGTGATTGTCTCTCCAATAGTCTATTAAGGAATTTGAACCTCACAAACTGGAACCTGTCTTAGTAGAGGAGCTCTTTATAGAGGAATATTCTATAATGTAGCAAGGACACCATCATGGGTAGAAAGTCTTAATATAGCATACAAAGAACAACATAAGACATGAAGAAGTGAGATACATATTAGAAGGCTATCGTAGCCTCCCATTTAGAGGTATGATACACTTTGCACCCATGAATAGGACTCTCCTTGACACAATATGTTAGACTGTAAAGATCATTTATAAACCTAGTGCTATGATACCAAGCTTATCACGACCCGAACCTAAGATATAGGAGTGACATGGAAAATGGAAACCCGAGGGTCTCCAAACAAGCCTCAAAATATCCACATTCATATCATCAGTTCAGAAGCGCATTAAGAAATATAAAACACATAGTTCTATGGGGGGAACGTAGGACTCACACTATGTGGGTTATTATAAGGATACAGATTAGCATTATCCATATATCACATAACACATAGAAACTAAGGGGCGAGTATGTATGAGTCATTCTATAAGGATACATTAGGACATAGGACTTTCCACATTTCCACATGATATAATAACCAAACATCATAATATTAGTATTCAATAGGTAGCCATAACCATAGTCTTCATATAGTATAAGATAGCATTAATCCATACATGAGTTTACATCTTGTCTAATAATGCCTCTAGGTCATATAACAGAACAGAGACCAAGACATGTCTCGTGCTCACCCTTAAACTACGAATAATATAAACAGTAGCAAAATAATAGGTAGATGGATGGTGGCTAGTCCTTGGGTAATAGGACCCAGCATAATAACTTTCACAAATATGAACTAGCCATCAAAAGGTTGATGGATATAGTCTCTGGTCCCTACATGGTTAGATTCTACAGGAAAAAGTATGTTTTAGTATGTTTGATATACTAAGTATGCGGGCATGTAATGAATATAAACTTATTAAACCTACATTCAATGTTAGATGACAAGGGCAAATATATATAAAGAACTATACAAGCAAATAAGAGTAATACATCAATATGCTACGCAATCGATGATATATGGAATGCTATAATACTTCCATATAGAGGGAATGCAACCATAACTGACATATCAAACTCATGCATGATATTACATGAATTTTCCCAATGGAAGCTCTTAATGAGCGAGAGAAGACTACTATCCAAAAGTAATCTACACAATACATTATGACCTGATCATTTTAGTATGATGGCCAATATAAGGACTAGGTGTATGTAAAACCTTAATAGAGCTTGAAAATTTAGTTCCGAATCTTTTTTTACCAAGGTGATGCTTCACGAAGACTTTAGGTCGATGTGAGGCTATACAAACCTTGTCAAGCTTCCTTGAAGTGGCATTTAGACTTGTTTAGGATATGTGGGTTTTGACGTGGAGTTTGAGAGTAAGACATACAACATATAGACCCATACGAGTCATGTGAGGCTTCACGGACTATGTGGTATCCTCGGCCTTTAAAATCCACAACTTTGAAGCCAAGGCATATCAGACAGACCATCTCACAGTCAGTATAGCCCTTCACGTTCCGGGAGGTTTTTAGTATAGGTATGAAGTATTGGATCACCATCTTAGAACTTGGTTATTGAAGAATTTTTTCTAAGTGATATTCAAGAAGGAGGCATATGGCACGTATACCTTGGCATGAACTGTGAAGCCCTTCGCATGGGTGTTGGTGTGCATTTTTCTATGTATGGAATTCCTTTTGCTAAGCTTTTCCCAAGAACCTATTACAGGGTCAACTATAAATTTTTATATCTCTTAGCACAAAGCTACATGAGCAGCCCACGACCTATCAAACTGAAGCTCTTCGAGTTAGTTCTCCAACACATCTAGTTTGACCTCATTCGAAGTTTTGATAAAAACGTTATATATTTTATCATAAAGCCCACCCGTGCAGAATTTCTTGTGAATTGGCTTAGTGTGGTCTTATGGGATGGTTCATAATACATAAGACCTTGTACAGACCGTGAGACCTTCTCATAAGACCCTGGGTAATAAATTGTATTCAGCTTCACTAATGTTTTTTTTAATTATGCCTACCCCTAAGGAGTTTTTGTGACTTCCTATGCTATCCTAAGTCCCCCAGATGACCTTAAGTTTACTTGTTTTATTAAAATTCATTTCTACACTTAAAATTATATTGAACTCTACTAAAAAGATTCTCTGAATAACTCTTGTGAAGACTAAGCTTGGGAATCAAGGGAAAATTCTTTTATTTATCAAATATATTCTTGAATCACATACCTTAGCTAATGTATTTTGGATTAATTCTTGATCCCTTTCAACCAAGAAGTCTAAAACACTTTTTCACTTGAATTTCATGAATAGTTTGCTTAGTTTAAATATGTGTTTTGAATAGTATTGATCATTAAACTTAATTAAAGTATAGAAGATTCTTTATTGCTAATTTTAAGTTTATTTAAGTCCTAATATGTTGAATTAAATAAATATTATGAAGATTTGATTATGCATTGTCCCTTTATGGTTTGATCTAAGCATGGGTAATCAATATTCTGATTTGAATGCGGATTTTACGTGTGGATTTTTACTTGAATTTCGTATTATATTACTGATTTTAGATTTAATCTATATTACTCATTGCTACTCACATATCATTCATAGCATATTTATTTATGATCATTCAATTTTATGAAATTAATGGTGGGTTAAGCTCACGTATGTTCTATAAATTATTTTGATAAGATTATGATTATGACAAGAATATGATCACGTAAATTTCTATTGTTATTGGATCTTAGAGCATGTTGGATGCTTGCACCATATTGTTAAGTGAAGGAGTTATTCCTATGCATGAGAAACATGGTATTAAACTAGAATTGGAATTTTTAGCTCAGGTATGAACGATTATGAAGAATTTTTGGCTTTTAAGCTTAAATATGCATCGAAATAATTTGAAATGATTATTTCATTTTTTGAAAGCATATATATGCACAGGTATTATCATGGGATATTTTGACATACAACCGATGGATTGGGGATTCTAGGACTTTTTCTAAGGGTCATCTCCCTTTTCTTGAACTATGTGCTAGCATAGGGATGGAAGCCATTCCTGAAGTGACCAGGTCTTAGGAATGGTTATACATTGATATGATATGAAATGATATTGGAAATCCTTCTAAAATGATGAGGTCATAAGGAAGGTTTCGATCCACTAAAATGATGAGTTCATAAGGTGTGACATAGATTACCTTAGCAAATAAAATTCTTGTACTATAGGAGGTCTTCATCAGACTAACTCATGTAATAGCTCCCATGAGTTTAATTTATCAGTTATAGTCTATCCCTACTATATATGAGCATTATGACATTTCATACATCATAAATTTTATGGCATATTTATATATACCCTTCTTTGGATATAGACTTCTTTTTATATTATGTGCCCTAGCCATCAAAATTGAATGCAGGTTTGATAAGTCATATGGATTGCATTCCCCCATACTTAGTTCATTCAAATACACTAACACATACTTTTGCCTACATTATCTAACCTTATAGGGACCAGAGACTACCTTCTGAGATTGTTTGATGGATAGACTGAATTTAAGAAAGTGTTGTGGTGAGCCCAATCATCCAAGGACATGCCACAAACTATCTAGTTTGTGTTTCTTCCATTTTTATATTTAGTTTGATGGTGAGTTCAAGACATGTCTTGGCCCCATTCCTGTTTTGACTAGAGGATTATTGGATATCTTTTAGACTCTTGTAAAATCTATATGTTATGTGTTATATTTAGAACTTGTGATTTTAATTATCTATTGGATATGGCTATTATGGATTTATTATATACATTATGATAATTATTCATGTTTTGATGTGGAAATGTCGAAGATGTTAAGTCCCTTATTGCCTAATAGAGTGGGTCATACTTACCTAGCCCTTAGTTTTTATGTTCTATGTGTCATGTGAATCAATGTTATTTCCTTATTACTATGACATCCTCATGTCATGAGTCCTACTTTGTCATCCCGCAGAATGATGTGTTTACTATCTTTAATATGGTTCTAAACCAGTGATGTAAAAAATTTATTCTTTGAGGCTTGTTTTGGGACTCTCGGGTTCTTATTAGCCATGTCACTCCTAGATCCTAGGTCCATCTTATGATAACCACCTTCCTTACAACCCATTCATTTTGGAGGAATTTCCTTCTCGTATCATATCATAATTGTAACCATACATTATGACGTGTTCATTTCTGTAAGGGTTACTATATACCTACCTATACATGCATATAGTTAAAGAGAAAGGAAGATAACCCTTGGGGATAGCCTTGACATCTCCAATATCATTCGGTGCTAAGTCATAATCCTATAAGAATACATATATACATATATGTGTTTTGAAAAAGGCATATGTTGTTTCATATCATTTCAATTCATACTTAGGCTTAAAAATCAAACATTCTTCATAACCATGCACACTTGGGCTCAAAAGCTAAATCACACTTCAATTCACACTTTCATGCATAGGAATAGTTTATTCAGTTATAAATAATATGGTGTAAACATCTGGAGTTGCTCATAGATCTATATTATAGACATTTAAGTAATCATATTCTTGTCATAACTATATTTTCATAAAAATCATATTCATAAACTTATGCGGTTAACTCACCGAATAATTTTCATCAAAACCATATTCATAAATATATGAGGGCTTAACTGATGTGCTACCAAAATACAACACTTTTGCTGCTTAAAACATAGAATTTTATCCGTTGTCAAAGCTATGTTACTAGATTTGATGTGTTTTTATATTTATTTTGTCAAATCACATAGTTGGCATGATTTTTGGACTATGTTTTCAGAAATTTAAGTATCCATTATTGTACGACACCCTTTACGGGCCATGAATGTTTCCATGGGCCGTAAAGTAGGTTTTGTAGAAAAATCAAGTAAAGGGAAGTCTTTGATAATCATAGAATACTTAAGAGTCAAGTTCATAGCATAAGTACATCAATAGTTAGAACAACACCTCTATAATAGATTGGGCGGGGGCCAAGACACTTTCTGGGCTCAATCTCATAGTATCAAGTGTTCAACATAAAGATATAGCAAGTAGTATGAGAAGCATAGCTAGTGTCCCCGATCTTAACGACTCACCAAAGCTTATCTTCAAGATACAAAAACTAGCCACATGGAGGATGATCGTGAGGAACTACAGCTCCTACATGGTAACATCATATAGGCATAGAGTATGTGTTAGTACATTTTAATGTACTAAGTATGTAAAATACAATGCAATAAGACATAAGCCAATATAGCCAAAATACATAATAAAAAGCATTGGATAAGTATAATATCAATATGGCATGCATGATCAATGCTTGAAGTAAAACATTCTTGTAAATTTTATAACTTGTAAAAATAGGTTACATGTGTCGGAAGAGGCCATATTCATCATAGCCAAAGCAACCTGTCATTTGAACTCCAATGCATGCCATCCCCTTGGAAAGTGATTGAGGTATATACCCCTCAACATGGTAGTACAGGTGTGCCACCCCCCAACAAGGTGATTGAGTTACATACCCCTCAACAAAGTAGTAAGGGCATGCCACCTCCCTAACAAGGTGATTGAGGTACATAACCCTCAATAAGGTAGTACAGGCATACCATTCCCGACAAGGTGATTCAGGCTTGTCACCCCCTCAACAAGGTGATTGGGCATGCCATACACTAACAAGGAGTGGTCGACTTACAACACCATAGATGCTTTCTATAAATTCATTGCATATATACAATCCCTTAATCATCGTGACCTCACTTGACTTTTAAAACATGCAATAGATGATCATTAACTCAAGAATCATTGTCAAGACATTTTATCAAACACTTGGCGACTGTGTTATGCTAGTTCAAAATCATGAAATTCAAGAGTAGAATAATATGAGAAAACTCGATGCTAATCAACTCACCAACTCATAGTAGGACCCTTATGTAAGTTAACCTAAAAAACATCATAATAGATCATAGTTTCATAGCTCAAAATATATATCTAATCTCAGTATACAAAAGTAACTCGTAATATAAAATTGAATAGATAGACTGCATATTTAATCAACATTTCATAAAATCCCAATATATTTCATGCTTATATGCTATAATAAATGATAACCATAGGAAATGCAACTTGAAAATATGCAATTTTCATAAAGAAGATTGGGCACCATAGGTGAACGGACCCCATCGTTGAAATTCACATACCTTGAGTTTCGGTTTTCCTTGATCCAAACTTGAATGAGACTGGGGGCTTGAATGGAGTTCTTGAGATCTAAAATTAAGCTTGAGACACTTGAATTTGGATAAAATACTTGGTTAAGTGTTGGAGAGGGTTTTGAGAGGGTCTTGAGTGATATAGAGTGGGTATAGGTGTGTTTACTAAAAAATGGGCATATGACCAAGAACCCAATGTCTTAGGCCGAACAGGAAAACTCAAGTAAGTGCGACCACACCTCCATGATGGATCTGCATCGCGGACGCATCGCAGGTGCTTGCTGGAATTGCAAAATTTGGCAAAAATAATTTTTTGCTATGGATCTTCTAAAATCCAAGTTATTTCTATTTCGCGCTCAATGTTGCCCCTTAATAAAGAATATGAAGTCAGATTTTCAATATCACGTATGGATTTTTGAATATATTGAAATTAGGATTATGGGCATTTTTTAAGCACATTTTTGGGGTGTTTCAACATCTCCCCCTTGAGAACATTCATCCCCGAATGTCAAATAAATATACCTAAGAGAACTAATCATGAAGATTTTGAACCGAAACAAATCCAACAATTGCATTTAAACATCATTTTAGAAATCTCAACTTGAATGTCAAAAATCACCACAAACTTGTCAACAAAAACATGAATGCATGTAAAGTGACATGAGGACTGAAACTTTATACTTGAAATCATATAAGGGACTTAAATTAGTACCTTAGGCTTGAGTAGAGTGGAGGAGATTTGGCTATTGATTTTTCATGTCCGTGTAGCCTTCCCATGTGGTACTTTCAACTTGTTAGTTCCTCCAAAGGACCTTAATAGAAGTCACATCTTTATTTATCAACCTCTTTACTATAAATAATTACCATTGGGACCTCCTCATATGTCAAATTATCTTCT
This sequence comes from Solanum sejunctum, assembly GCA_025642045.1. NCBI lineage: Eukaryota > Viridiplantae > Streptophyta > Magnoliopsida > Solanales > Solanaceae > Solanum > Solanum sejunctum. The sequence continues at coordinate 126,827 of JAOTQJ010197260.1, read as the reverse complement.
ACAATACCCACAACATCCAAGGGCACTATGGCACTAGGATCACCCTAATACTTTCTCAACATGGATACATGGAAGATTGGGTGAACCATATTTATATCAACGAGAAACTCCAACTCATAGGCTACCTTACCAATCCTCATCCACACTGTACAAGGACCCAGAAGCCATAGGATTAATTTACCCTTCCTGCCAAATCAGACTACACCCTTCATCGGTAAGACTTTCAAGTAAGCCTAATCACCAATCTTAAACTTAAGATCTTTTCTCCTCATATTAGAATAGGACTTTTGTCTACTTTGGCCCGCTTTTAATCTTTACCTAATCAACCTAACCTTCTCTAATGCTTCTATGATCAAATTCGGACATAGAAAAGAGATTTACCCCATTTCAAACCATCCAACCAGTGATCTACAACGCCTACCATAGAGAACTTCAGAAAGAGTGATACTAATGCTTGAGTGGAAGATGTTCATCCTAAAGACCCTTAAACTCAAAAACACAAGCTCTAAGCATATCTTCAAGGATTTGGATAGTCCTCGGGGCTTGACTATCCTTTTGAGGGTAAAAGGTCATGTTAAGCTTAACCTTTGTACCAAGACATCTTTGGAAAGACCTCTAAATGTGAGAAGTGAATTGAGCACCCCGATCTGAAATGATAGACCAAGGCACTCCATGCAATCTAACCAACTCATATATATACAACATAGCATAATATTCGGCACCATAAGTAGTTTTCACCAGTAGGAAGTGAGTTGACTTTGTCATTTTATCTATAACACCCCAAATAGAATCAAAATCTTTTCCAGTCATAGGTAACCTAACAACAAAATCCATGTATATTTCCTCTCACTTCCAAGTAGGAATCTCTATATCTTGGCCTAGCCCACCAGACCTTTGATGCTCCACTTTCACTTGTTGAAAATTGTGACATCCGGATATGAACTTGGCAATGTCTCCCTTCATACCACCCCACCAATGCACTTCCCTCAAATTCTTATACATCTTTGGGGAAGCAATGTGGATGCAAACCCTACGTTAGTACATCTAATCTACCTTGGTACCTAAGGGCAATATGTACCCCTTGAGAGAAAACCTCTATGTTACCATCTCTGACCAAGGCCTTCAACTCTACCATGGTGGGGTCAAGGTCTTGTTTTTACTTTACCACCTCAATCAAGGAGGATTTAGAACCATTAACGATTGCTGCACCACCTTTGTTAACCATATCAAACCTAACTCCCTTAGCCAATGGATGAACCTCTCTAGACACCTCATTGCCACTATCACCAACATGAGCTAGACTACCCATAGACACCCTACTTAGAGCATTGACCACAACATTAACTTTTACATAGTGATAGTGCTCAATCATATGATAATCATTAAGGAGCTCTAACCACCTTCTTTCGTCTCAAGTTACGATCTTTCTGGGTGAACACATATTGGAGACTCTTGTGGTTGGTAAATGCATCAACATGAACCCTATACAAGTAGTGATGCCAAACAAAGAAAACACTATAGTCCCCAATGCCATATCATGGGTGGGATAATTCATGTCATGCTCCTTAAGTTGTGTAGAGGCATATGTTATCACCTCACCACTTTGCATCAAAACACACCCGAAACAAGTTCTTGAGGCATCATAATATACAACAAACCCTTCCAACCCTTTCGACAGAGACAAGATAGGAGCAAAAATAAGTTTATCTTTCAAATCTTGGAAACTCTTTCCATACTCACCAGTCCACATAAATTTTGCCTTCAGGTCAACTTACTCATAGGAGAAGCAATAGAAGAGAAGGCATTTAGAAATCTCAGGTAAATAACCTCCAAAACCCAAGAAACTTCTAATGTCAGATGAAGTTAAAGGTCTAGGCATATTTCTAGTCATATCCATCTTCTTAGGATCCACCTTAATGCCATTACCCAACACCTCATGCCCTAGAAAAGCAACCTCATTCAACTAAAACACACATTTTTCATTTTTTACATACAACCTCTCCTTTTCCATATTTGCAACACCACCATATAATGATCCACAAACTCCTCCTCACTATGGGAATAGATCAAGATATCATCAACAAAATCCACCATAAACAAGTTGAGGTAGGGTTTAAAGACCCTATTCATAACATTCACAAATATAGCTAGTGCATCTATCATTAGAATATCGCATTCGCTCACTTTCACTTGGTGCTACCTAGACCAAAGATCAAACTTTGTGAAGTAACTAGCCCCTTGAAGTTGATCAAAAATGTCATTAATCCTTAGTAGAGGGTAATTATTCTTGATGGTGACTCTATTGTGTTACCTATAACCAAAGCACATTCTAAGAGAACTATCTTTTTTCTTTACAAATGACATTGGTGCACTACAAGGTGACTTACTAGGACTTATAAAACTCATTTCCAACAAATCACTCAATTGCTCCTTCAACTCCTTAAACTTCGCCAGGGCCATATAGTAAGGGGGAATAGAAATGGGTTGAGTAACGAGATGGAGGTCTATACTAATGTATGTTTCCCTTTAAGGGGTACATTAGGAAGCTCATTGGGAAAGACATCAAGAAACTTGTTCACAACCATGAAACAACCCCAAAAAGAGCTTGAAAATATGCATTGAAAGTGCCCAAATTCATAATTTCCATATATCTCAAAATTCCTGTGTGAAATCAAAAATTTGACTTAATATTCTTGATATGGGGAAAAAATTGATTGGGGAATAGGTCTAAACCCAATTTTTGTCAAATTATATCAAGATTTTATTTTCCAAAATTTTTTAAAACCAGAATGAGTCCGCACCCCTGGCATGACACTGCTAGGGTGCGAAATAGTGTTATGTTTTTGCCAATTTTATTGTTTGATCCAATGCTTTTAGCTCTTCGGCCTATGTCTTCCCATAGGTCAAAATATCAATAATTATCCATATTCCACCTTCATATCATATAAGACATTCCCCAATACTCTTTCAAAAACATAGACAAATATTTTACTTAAAATTCAAGTGCTAAAACTCATTTCGGATCTTAAGGATTTCATTCAAGCTTCCAGTCTTCATTCTAATCTTCATCAAGGAAATCTCCAAAGCTAAGGTATATGGGTTTCAACCATTAGGTCATTTCAACCATGGTGCCCAAGCTTCTATTTTTACTGAATTACATGTTCGTAAGTTGATTTTACTTATGGATCTTATATTATGAATTTTACTATGAACTATGTTGGGGTTTTGTAAAAGTGTGAATGCTTATGCATGTTTTGAGCTATAAATCTGAGATCTATGATGAGCTTTAATGAGGGATTTCAATGTATTGGTACTACTAGGTATTAGTGGGTTGATTTACTTCAAGATTTCTTGCATAATTTCACCATTTAATTGCATGGTTTTATACTAGCATTACACACCCACCAAGTGTTTGATAAAATGCTCGATTTAGCGTTCTTGAGCCACTGATAATCCATCGCATGACCTATGATATGTACAACTTTATCATATTTAAAGGATGGTATATATGCATTGATTTCATGAAAAATATTTATAATGTTGCAAGTTGACAACACCTAGTTGAGGAGGTTCTAGGAATCAATCACCTTGGATGGCGGGTTGTGACCACGATTAACAAATTAAGGGGTTTCTTTCTCAATCACCATGGATAGAAGGGTGAGACCACCATCAACAAATTGAGGGGTTGATACCTCAATCACTATGGATGGCATGGTGATACCACCATCAACCAATTGAGGGATTGGTACCTCAATCACCATAGATGGCGGGGTGCGACCACCATAAACCAATTGAGGGGCTCATACCTCAATAACCAAGGATGGAGGGATGTCACCACCTTCATAATGTCGGCCTCTTACTACAAATGTAATGTGTTCTATGTATGCATGTTTTACTTCAAGCATCACTCATGCATGCTATATTGCTATATGCTCATTTATTGCCTAATTATGCATTTCGATTATGTTGTCTATCTTTTGTTACATTATATCCAACATACATAGTACAGTCAAGTGTCCTAACATATACTCTATACCTATATGATATTACCATATAGGAATTGGAGCTTCTCACGATCATCCTCATCCTCTCCGATGCTAGTATTATCTTTACAAAGCAAGTTGGTTAGTCCTGAATTGTGGGGACTATGTATTTAAATCTTATTCTATGTATAAAGACTCTCTTTCCTTTAATATATGCTTTTGACGATGAGAGTAATCCATGTTACTTGTCTTGACCCTCACTAAGTTCTATGTTTAGAGTTGTTGTTGGACAAGTTATATAATGATGTTATAAGCTTGATTCTCTTTGACTCTTTGATGATTTACGGTATGAATGATTTCCCTTAGTCCATTTGCCCTTATTTTAATTCTTTTATTATTGTATAATTGCTTTCGCGACCAAGGATGTTTAATGGTAAGTTAAGAGGCTTGATGGGGTCCCTTTGGGTTCCCCACTCGCCATGTTGTGTCTAAGGGATAGTCTTGGATCATGATAAACTTAGTATCAAAGCACTATATTGTGAAGAGTCCTCAGCATCCAACAGAAAACTTAGATTAGAGTCTTATTCATGGTTTTGTTGTGCACCACAACTATGAGTAAGAGGCTATAAGATGTTTTAGGGAATGTTTCCCTCCTTTTTACTCTATGTCGTGCTGTAGAAGTTAAGGTAAGGTTCCCTTTATAACAATTGTTCTTTTCTATGCTAGATCATGCCTACACATAAGAGGATGGAGAGCCTGCATACTGGAGGAACAATCGGCTCATGGAGAGCTACGGGATGCTCTCACTTTAATAGCTCAAGACATGGCTTATCAAGTCAATCAAGGAGCCCAAGCCTCTCATTCTCCTACTTTGGCATCTTGTGTGAAGGACTACTTGAGTATGAACCCACTGGAGTTCTGTGGGTCTAAGATTGATGAGGACCCTCAAGAACTTGTTGATGAGGTGTACAAAGTGTTGGCTATTATGGGTGCTAGGTCGAAGGAAGGTGTAGTTAGTGGCTTACCAACTCAAAGGGGTGGCTCGAATATGTTATGCACAATAAAAAAAGGAGAAGGGGAATAACAATATGGTACTGTGGGAGGAGTTTAAGGTGGCTTTCCTAATCTAGCCCTTGGTATATCCATTTTAGTGAATGAGGAGTGTCGAGTTGCTATATTGATTGGTGATATGGAATTGGTCCCTCTAATGACTTTATCGAACAATTGGAGGGGGAAAACGTTAGAAAGAGGAGAAGGGGTGAGGACAAGAGGTCCTATTTTGATGGCAAGTTCCAAGGTCCCAAGGGTGGTCGGTTTCACCAAGGCTAAGGTCTTCTCATGTTTTTAGTGGGAGATTTGCTAATGAGTACCTAAGGCCCAAAGGAGGTATTGGTGTCGTGCCTAGACCTATGTGCCCAGTATGTGGTAGAGTCCATCATGACGCATGTTAGAGGGACATTAATGCTTGCAATAGTTGTGGGGAAGTGGGTCACAATAAGGTTGATTGTCCTCAGAATCAAAATGAGGGTAAAGATGTTCGTCCATAAGGTCGGGCTGCTATCCATTTCCTTTGAGGAGAGGAGGCCAATAAGGTGGTGCCTAAGGAACAATCAATTTTATGCACTCCAATAAAGATAAGGGGATGAGGTTCCCGATGTTGTGACCGATATGTTAAAAGTCTTGGATTTTGATGTGTATGCATTGATAGACCCAGGTACCACTCTTTATTTTATTTGTCCTCTTGTTGCCAAAAAGTTTTATATTAAGCCCGAATTGTTGTGTCAGTCTTATGAAGTATCTACTCCTATTTGTGCATCTGTTGTTGCTAGAATGGTCTATAAAAATTATCCTATTTGCGTTTTGCATAAAATTTTGCCTTGTGATCTTGTTGAGTTGGACATAATGGATTTTGATGTCATACTTTGGATGGATTTGTAGCATGTATATTATTTCTCTATTGATTGTAGAACCCGCAGGTTCAAATTTCAATTCCCAAATCAACCTATCGTTGAGTGGGAGAATCATGATGTGGTGATCAAGGTTAGGTTTATCTCTTGTATTAAAGCTAAAAAGTTGATCTTTAAGGGGTGTCTTTATCATCTTGTGAGTGTTAGGGATGTGTAGTCCAAACTGCTTCCTATAGAGTCAATTTTGGCAGTAAATGAGTTCCTTGGTGTCCTTCTAAATGACTTTCTTGGTATTCCTACCGAAAGGGAAATATATTTTTGTATAGACCACTTTCCCGATACTCAGACCATTTCTATTCCCCCTTACCATATGACCCCAGCGGAGTTAAAGGAGATTAAGGAGTAATTGAGGGATTTGTTAGAGAAGAGTTTTGTTAGGTCTAGCGAATCACCTTGGGGTTCACCTGTATTGTTTGTTAAGAAGAAGGATGGGTCTCTTAGAATGTGCCTTGACTATCGGCAACTTAATAGGGTCACCATAATGAATAAGTATCCTCTATCAAGGATTGATGATTTGTTTGACAAACTTCAAGGGGCTAGTCACTTCTCAAAGATTGACCTTTGGTCCAAGTATCATCAAGTGAAAGTTAGGAAGTGTGATATTCTTAAGACATTCTTTTAGATTACGTATGGGCATTATGAGTTTGTGCTTATGTATTTTGGATTGACCAATGCACCAGCTATATTAATGCACCTTATGAATAGGATCTTTGAACCCTACCTTGATTTATTTGTTGTGGTTTTCATTGATGATATCTTGGTCTACTCTCATAGTCAAGAGGAGCATATGAATCATTTTGGGGTGATGCTTCACAAGTTGAGGAAGAAAAGTTGTATGCCAAGTAAGAAAAATGCGAATTTTTACTTAAAGAAGTTGTCATTCTAGGTCATGTGGTGTCGGGGGATGGTATTAATAAGGATACTAAAAAGACAGATGTGATTAGAAATTGACCTAGACTATTGACCCCATCGGACATTAGAAGTTTCTTGGGCTTAGCGGGTTACTATCGGAGATTTGTGAATGGGTTCTCTTTGGTTGCCTCTCCGATGACTATGTTGACACAAAAGAAGGCTAAGTTTGTGTGGCCCAATGTGTATAAAAAGAGTTTTCAAGATTTGAAAGATAAGCTTGTGTCCACTCCTATTTTCTCTTTACTAGAAGGATTGGAAGGGTTTTGTTGTGTATTGTGATGCCTCCCGGGTTGGTTTGGGTTGTGTTTTACTGAAAAATGGTAAAGTGATAGCTTATGCTTCTAGAAAACTCAAAGTGCATGAAAAGAATTATCCTACTCAAGATCTTGAATCTGCTACCATGGTATTTGCTTTGAAAATTTAGGGTCATTATTTGTATGGGATGCATGTTGATGTGTTTACCGATCATAAGAGCCTCCAATATGTATTCACCCAAAAATATCACAACTTGAGGCAACAAAGGTGGTCAAAGCTTCTTAAGGATTATGATATGTGTGTGCATTATCATCTATGTAAGACTAATATTATGGTGGATACTTTTAGTAGGATGTCTATGGGTAGCCTAGCTCATATTGATGATGGGGGCAAAGAGATGGCTAGAGAGGTCCATCAGTTGGCTAGATTGGAGGTTAGTTTGGAAGAGGCTGATAATGGTGGTGTTATGGTTGTTGATGATTCATAATATTCCTTGGTTGATGAGGTAACAGCAAAGCAAGATCTTGACCCCTCCTTGTTAGAATTAAAGGCATTGGTGAGTGATGGAAAGGTGGAGGTTTTCTCCCAAGGGGGAGATTGTGCCCTTAGGTACCAAGGTAGGTTGTGTGTGACATGTGTTGATGACTTTACAGAGAAGATTCTTAATGATGCTCATAATTCTTCCTATTCTATTAATCCCGGTTCCACCAAGATTTATAGAGATTTAGGGATGTAGTTTGGTGGGGAGGTATGAAGAAAAAGATTGCCAAATTTGTTTTCGATTATCATAGTTTCCAACAAGTCAAAGCCAAACACCAAAGGACTGGTGGCCTAACAACATATATATAGATTCCTACTTGGAAGTGGGGGGAAATTAACATGGATTTTGTGGTTGGGTTGCCAAAGATTAGAAAGGGTTTTGATTCTATTTGAGTTATAACTGATAGAATAACAAAGTTGGCTCATTTCCTACTGATCAAAACTACTTATATGGATGAACACTAGGCTAAATTGTACATTAATGAGTTGGTTATATTGGATGAGGTTCCTTTATCTATCATATCAGATCATGGTTCTCAATTCACTTCACACTTTTGGAGGTCCTTCCAAAGAGGTCTTGGTACCAAGGTTAAGCTTAGTATGACCTTTCACCCTCAAACGGATGGCTAAGCTAAAAGAGCTATCAAAACTCTTGAGGATATGTTTAGAGCTTGTATTTTGGTGTTTAAAGGTAGTTGGGATGATCATCTTCTATTAATTTAGTTTTTGTATAATAATAGCTATCACTCTTGCATTGGTATCACTTCTTTTGAAGCTTCTATGGTACACATTATAGATCACCGATTGGGTGGTTCAAAGTGGGAGAGATGGCATTGTTGTGTCTGGATCTGGTCATGGAGACTATGGGGAAGGTATGGTTGATTAGAGAAAAGCTGAAAACAGTCCAAAGTTATCAAAAGCCCTCTGTCGATGTGAGGAAAAGGGAGCTTCAATTTAAAGTTGGTGATCGGGTCTATTTGAAGGTTTCACCCATGAAGTGTGTGTTTTATTTTGGTAAGAAGGGTAAATTAAGTCTAATATATGTAGGTCCTTATAAGGTGTTGAGTAGGATTGGTAAGCTGGCCAATGATTTAGAGTTGCCTAGTGAAATGGACTTGGTTCATCCGGTCTTTCATGTATTCATGTAGAAGAAATGTGTGGGTCACCCGAATGCTATTGTTCCATTAGATATTGTGGATGTTGTTGAAGATAACTTCACTTATGAAGAAGTTCCTGCAGAGATCTTGGATAGATAAGTGAAGAGATTGATGAACAAAGATGTGGCTTCCGTTAAGGTCCTTTGGAGGAATGAACAAGTTGAAAGTGCTACATGGGAGGCCTAAGCGGACATGCAAAAGTGATATCCCTATCTCTTCTATTCAAATCAATACTAAGTTACTAAATATAAGTCTTCTATATGACTTTGTGTCTCATGTATCAGCCCTATACGTCATATGCACGCATTCATGTTTATGTTGACAAGTTCACGGTGGTTTTAACACTTATATTGAGATTTTTAAAAATGGTGCTTAAGTGCATTATTGCATTTTTGATGGGGCTGATTTCTTCATGATTAATCTTCTTATATACACTTCTTTGACATTTATGGATGAATGTCCCCAATGGGGAGATATTAAAATGACCACAAAAAGTGCAAGAAAATGTGCCTTAGAAGTGCTTGAATTCGTAATTTCCATATATCTCAAAATTCTTGCGAGATATCAATGTTCCTACTTCATATTGTTGAGTGGGGAATAGGTATATACAAATTTTAGAGCAAACGTATTCAAATTTTGTTTTCAAAAAACAAAAGAGTCCGCGCCCCTGGCTCGACAAGGCCAGGGCATGGACTAGTGTTATTTTTTTTTTCAGTTTTGCTGTTCAGTCCAAGGATTTTGGGACTTGGGCCTAATACTTTTCATGTGGAAAAGTACCTATAAATAGACATATTTAACCTTCATATCATACAAGACATTCTCCAATACTCTCTTAAACACTTAGACAAATATTTTACTCTAAATTCAAGTTCAAAAACTCATTCTGGATGTTAAGGATTTCATTCACCCTTCGAGTCTCCATTCCAATCTTCATCAAGGAATACTCCAAAGCTAAGATATGTGGGTTTCAACCATTGGGTCATTTCACCCATGGTGTCCAATCTTCCTTCTTACCTAAATTAGATGTTCCTTAGATGATTTTACTTATGGGTCTTCTATTATGAATTTGACAATGAACTATGTTAGGGTTTTGCGAAAATTATGACTTCTTATGTATGTTTTGAGGTACGAATCTAAGATCTATGATGATTTTTGATGATGGGTTTCAGTGTATTTTGCAAAGTGGTATTACCAAGTTTTGATGGGTTGATTTACTTCAAGATTTCTTGCATGATTTCACTCTTTAATTGCATGGTTTTATAATACCATTAAATACCCACCAAGTGTTTGATAAAATATCCGGTTTAAGTTTCTTGAGCCATTGATGATACATTGCATGACCTATGAGTTGTATGACTTTATGATAATGAGTTGATGGTAAAAATGCATTGACTTCATGAAAAGTATCTATAGTGTTGCAAGTGACCACACCTAGTTGAGAGAGTGATAGGCCTCAATCACCATGGATAGTGGCGTTAACCAGCATCAATCAATTGAGAGGTTGACACCTCAATCACCATAATGGCAGGGTGAGACCACCATCAACCAATTTAGGGGTTGAAACATTAATCACCATGGAGGGTGGGGTGACACCACCATCAACCAATTGAGGAGTTTATACTTCAATCACCAAGGATAGCAGGGTGTGACCACCATCAACTAATTGAGGGATTGACACCTCAATCACCATGGATGGTAGGGTGTGACCAACATCATAATGTCGGTCTCTTAGTACATATGTAATATGTTCTATGCAAGCATTTTTTAATTCAAGCATCACTCAAGCATGCTATATTGCTATATGCTCATTTATTGCCTAATTATGCATTTCGATTGTGTAGCCTATCTCTTGTTGCATTGCATTCTGAATAGTTAGTACATTCAAACATGCTAATGCATACTCTATTCCTACTTGATGTTACCATGTTGGAACTGGAGCTCCTCATGAATATCCTCACCGTACCCATGGCTAGTACTATCTCTACAAAGCAACTTGGTGAGTCCTCAATTTTGGGGACAACATCTTTGATATTATGCTATATATAAAGACTCTTTTTCCTTTATTGTATCCTTTTGACTGTAGGAGTGAGCTCAATTGCTTTTCTTGATCCCCGCTAAGATCTATGTTTAGAGGTGTTGTTGAACAAGTTTTGTAATGATTCTATAAGCTTGATTCTCTTTGACTCTTGATGTTTTATGGTATGAAAGATTTCCCTTAGTCCCTTTGCCCTTATTTTTATTCTTTTATTGTTGCTTAATTACTTCCGCAACCAAAACTGTGTAATGATAAGTTATGAGGCTTGATTAGGGTACCTTCGAATCCCCATTCACTATGTCACATCTATGCTCTAGTCTTGGTTCGTGACACACTGAAACCAGCTTAATAGGAAGAACATTGGACTCAACATTCCTGACCCTCATAAGATGGTAGAGGCAACCCATAGAAATCAACTTTTGTACTTTAAGACAAGAAATGAATCTATACTTGATCATCACATCATAACTTTCCCACTCATGGACGGGCTCATTATGGAATTGGAATCTAACCGTACGGCTTGTACAAACAATAGAAGCATAATATTCATGCAACTAATCCATCCCAAGAATGACAGCAAAATCCACTATATCTAATTCAACAAAATCTAAAGATAAGAGTTTATGTAAAATGAACACGAGATAATTTCCATATACTCTTTTTGCAACAATGGACTCTCCAATAGGGTAAAAACTTCATATGGTTCACACAACAATTCAAGGCTAACATGAAGCTTCTGGGTAAAATAATGGGTAATAAAGAAAAGAGTGGCATCACGGTCTATCAATGCATACATATCAAAATCAAGAACCTTTAACTAACCAGTGACGACATCAGGCAACTCATTCACCCCTTGTCTCCCTTGAAGACCATATAATCTATTTTGCCTTGGTGCACCCCTTTGTTGGCCTCCCCTTCCCCTTTGACCCTATTTGCACCTTAGCCTTGTGGAAGACAATCTCTACCTTTGTTTTGAGCATGAGGACAATCAATCACCTTATGACCCACCTCACCACAACCATATTAAGCATTTGTGTGCTTTAAACATGGGCCATTATGGCTACCACCACACATTTGGAACATAGGGTTGTCATTCGTAAACCTTCTATTAGAAGCATTGGTAGACCCTTGGCCATGAAACTTGAGTCCTTGAGAAAATCGTCCACCCTTGTAATTTTGGAATCCACCTTCAAATCGAGCATTCTTAGACTCACAACTTCTTCTCTTTCTAAACTTTTCCCTCTCTAGTTATTTAGCATATGACATGAAGCAAGACAAATCTAGATCACCTATTAGTATGGACACAATACACTCTTTATTAACCAAGTCGAACACACCCGACACAAATTTGTTCATCCTAGATCTCAGCTCGGCAACCATTTCTAGGGCATACTTGGAGAGTTGGTTGAACTTGAGGCCATACTCCCTCACACTCATGGAACCTTGCTTAAAATTCATAATTTCCATCATTTTAGCCTCCCTTAGCTCAATGAGAAAGAACCAGTTGAGAAAGGCCACTTTGAACTCCTCTCAAGGGATAGTATCACCATTCCCCTTCTCCATCCTCGATTGAGTGAACCATATTTGAGCCACCCTTTTTAGTTGGTAGGGTGCCAATTCTGCCTTTTCATTTGAATTATCCCCCGTCATGGACAACACTTTATACAACTCATCTATGAACTCTTGGGGATCCTCATCCACATTGGACCCATCGAACTCTAACGGGTTCTTTCTAGTAAAATACCTCACTCTTGAGGCCAAAGTAGGAGCATGAGGATTTTGGGATCCTTGGTTGATTTGGTTGGTCATAGCATGGGCTAACATTGTGATAGAATCTTGAAACTTTTCATGAGCCACTCTCCCATCTTGAGGAGCTTGAGGAGCGGTCGGGTTCTAATCGGGTGAAAGGGCTCTCCTTAGTCTTCCTATTGGAATAAGCATGATCTAGAATATCAAAGAACATTCATTAGAGGAAAAGAATTACTTTAACTTCTATAGAATGACATATATCATAAAGAAGGAAAACATTTCCTAAAACACCTCCTAGCCTCTTACTCATAGTTGTGGTGCACTTTACAACCATGAACAAGACTCTAATCGACATGGTGTGTTAGATTTTGATTACCATTAAAAACCTATTGCTTTGATACCAAGTTTATCATGACTCAAGCCTAGGGCCTAGATGTGACATGGTGAATAGGAACTCGATGGGATCAAAACAAGCCTCTTAGCATATCAAGTCCACACATCCTTGGTCGCACAAGTAAGTAAACAACAACAAAAGCTATTAAAAATCAAAGTAGAACTAAGGGAAGTCTTTGATAATCATAGAATACTCAAGAGTCATGTTCATAGCATAAGTATATCAATTGTTCCAATAAAAACTCTATCATAAATTGGATTGGGCCAAGATACTTTTTGACCTCACCCTCATAGTATCAATTATTCAATATGAAGAGATAGCAAGTAGTAATAGTAGCATAGCTAGTGTCCCCAGACTTGGGGAATTACCAAAGCTTATATTCACAACTAGCCACGTGAAGGATAATCGTGTGGTTCTCCGCTTCCTACATGGTAACATTATGTAGGCATAGAGTATGCGTTAGTATATTTTAATATACCAAGTATATAGAATGCTATGCACCAAGTCATAAGCCAATATAGTGAAAGTGCATAACCATAAGCAATGCATAAGTATAATACCAACATAGCATGCATGATCAATGTTTGATGAAAAATATGTTTGTAAATCATATAACTTTCAAAAATAGGTTACATGTATAGGAAGAGATCATATTTGTCAGAGCCCAACCAAACTATTACTTGAACTCCAAGGCATGCTACCCCCTTGGAAGGTGATTGAGATATCTACCCCTCAACATGGTAGTACGGGTATGCCTACCCTCGATAAGGTGATTGAGGTGCATACCCCTCAACAAGGTTATATGGGCATGTTAACCCTAATAAGGTGATAGAGGTACATACCCCTTAATAAGGTAGTACAGGAATGCCAACCCCCAACAAGGTGATTGAGGTACATACCTCTCAACAAGATAGTACAGGAAATAGTTTATTAAACACTTGTAATAGTTTCATATCTCAAAACATACATAGTCTCAATAGGCAAAATAAACTCGTAATATAAGTTTGAGATATATAGACATGCATATTTAATCAAAATTTCATAAAACTCTAACATATTTCATGCTTATAATCCATAATAAATGATATAGATAGATAATACAACTTGAAATCATGGAATTTTCATAAAAAAGAACGATTGGGCACTATAGGTTAAAGGACCCAATGCTTGAAACCCATATACCTTGAGTTTGGATTTTCCTTGATCTAAACTTGAATGAGACTTGGAGCTTGAATGGAGTTCTTGAGATCGAGAATTAAGCTTGAGACACTTGAATTTTGATTAAATACTTGGTTATGTGTTAGAGAGGGGTTTGAGAGGGTCTTTAGTGATATAGAGATGAAAAATAGCTACATATAGGCGTTTTTACATATAACATGGGAAAGGGACCAAGACCCCAATCTCTTAGGCCGAACAGTAAAAATTAAGGAAGTGCAAACACACCTACGCGATCGGTCCGCATCATGGAGGCATCATGAATGCGTACTCGAATTGCAAAATTTGGCGAATATATTTTTCTCTATGAGTCTTCTAAAATCCTAGTTATACCGACTATCTGCTCAATTTTTTCCCATGATTAAGAATATGATGTTAGATTTTCTATGTCATGAATAGATTTTGAGATATATGGAAATTACTACTATGGGCATTTTCGAGGCACATTTTCGGGAATTTCACCCTCAAAGTCTCATCTTGTGTGTCTTCCTTTCTTAACAATTGGTTAAGCATCTTCTCAATTCTAACGTTCCCATCTCTCATATCACAATTATGTGGGGGTACATAGTAGTTGTTCATTCTGTCATCCTTGCTGCCTTATGGTTCATATGATAGCTTTCTTGAATGTTCCCTGGCTATGTCAGCTCTTGTGTCTGCTGCATTAGCCTCTCCAATTTAGCTCTGTGCTAAGTAAGCATACTAAAGATATCTATATTTATTTTTTCTTGGTCAGAACTCATGTCAGCAGTGTTTGAATGATCTCTTGGATTTCAATTCCTTCACTCCCACACACAGCTCAATTTAGCTACGACCTTCAGTTGCTCAGAAATTTATATGAATGGTTGTTCTATGAATAGACCTCCCAAGAGGGTATCAGTACATACTTGAGTATTAGCATTGAGAGCTCAGTAGAATTCTCTTCCAGGACATTCTCTAAAATCTCATCTTTCAGTACACTCCTGAAGCATCTATTAAACCGCTACCACGTAGTATAGATTGAATCAACAGGTAATTGGTTAAAATGGTGGATCTAGTCTATAATTTTAAGCCTGTTTGGTTTAATTAAGTAGGTTGATAAGAAAGCCCTCTGCAATTCTATACGACTAGTGATAGAGCCCTGTGGAAGAGAGATAGTTATACTACAGCATTGCCCATATGACACAATGGAAGACATAAGTACCCACAACATCCATAGATTTTGTGTCCCCACCACACTCTTACATTGCCACATTGTGCATGTGGATATATGGATCCTCTGATGCTAAGCCTACAAATAGCCCATGGTTCTATAGTATCTCTAGTAACCTACTAGAGATTGTGAACGTTGTGTCTGTCGATAGTGGTGGCAATACAATAGCTCTAGTCATGTCCATAGCCATAGGGTTCAACCTGTACTGATTCCACTAACAAACATTAGCGTTGAACTCCTGAGGCTGTGGAATGTCCTCCGAATGAGTGGGTTCTCATTCCTATCATCATCATTATTCCTATTCAAGTCTACATTAGATATGTTGTCTTAGGCCATTCTTCTTATAGTTCGATGGATCTCTAGATTAAATAGAGTTAACGGCTTGCTTGATTCCATGTGTTGGGCATACACTACTTGTACATCCTGCAAAGAACAAAAATAAAAATAAAAGTAAAATAAAGGGAACAAAGGATTAACACTGAAATTACTAATGAATTTGCTAAGTCTAGTCGTGTTCCCCGACAACGGCACAAAAAGATTGATGTCTCCCAAGTTACACCTACTTTTTAGAGAATAAAATAGTCGCTGTAAAGAAATAAAACCTAACCAAGGTTAGGTTAGAACCCACAGGCAATACGTAAACTCAAGATAAATTCACCAATACGTCATCCAAGTAGTTAACTAACTGATTTCCCCCAAAAGGGGGTTTGCAATAATCAATGAAATAATAAACGAACTAACTATCATGAGAGAAAGATCAATAAACGAGAGCAACTAAGGTATTATGTTCCCCATGATTCCTCAACTCAGTATCCCCAAATAACCTAATTCTTGTTTACTGTATAGCTTGTAGTATGGTAATTTAAGTTCACCAAGCCTTTTGGTCAAAGATTAGAGGTAAATTTTTTACTATGCGACTTGGTCCATTTCCATAGTGTACAACTCTAACCATTACCTAAAGAATTATGAGTTATCTGATTTTACTTTGTTAGTTCTTCATGGTTTCCACAACCCTAGTTGTGGATTTAGCTACTCATTTTATATATAGATGAAGAGATTAGGAGTTGAGAAAACATAATTAAACAATTACACAATTGAATTAAGAATAAGCAAAATCCCAATATATGAAAATCACAATCTTGAAGATTGAATTAAAACACAAGTGTTTTTGAAGACTCTCTCATAATTTTCTCTAAGAATATTGAGTTCTTTGAGCACTTAACCTAAACTACACAAAACAGACTTAAACTAATGAGAACTTCTGAAAATAACCTAACAAACCTATTTATAATAATTAAAAATAAGCCCTAAACAAATTAGAAAAACTACTCGACAAACTACATGAAAGCACTTTATGACCCGTAATGTCTTCTAAAGCTCGTAGTTAGGGTCTCGTAATCACCTACTGAAATTTTAGACTTCACTCATACATCACCCCGCTATGACTCATATAGTGGTTTACGACCCGTAAAGGGGGTTTTGTTTGTTAACTTTCTTGCAAGTCCATATCTCTGATCCTCAGTGCACAAAAAGTATTTTACGACTCGTAAACTGCTCCATGACTCATCTACATGTCCGTAGACTTCAATTTCAGCAAATAGACCCTCAGTTGAAATCCTCATGAATCCTATCTATGATCTTAAACTGGACTACAACTCTTAGATGGTCTCGTACAATAGCAAAAACAAGCAACTTTTGCAATTTTTTCCCAAATCATAGCCAACCTGTGATCCTGCAAATCTAAATACTAAAATCATAAAAAACATAAATATCTACTGAGAACACATAAAATTCTAAGTTTTGAACATCAAAAGTATTGCATTTTTGCAGCACATCAGTATTTCTAGGAGTGTCCTGGATAAGATTTAAGTCTGCTTCATTAATGGTCTTCTCGCAATTTTGGTTTAGCTGAACGGTCTTTTAGGAACTTTTAACCTATCCTAAACCCCTAAATCAGCTTATAGTCCTTCATTACTATTCATTATCATTGAAACACTTAGACTGTAAGAAAGTTTATCTCTTAAGACTCCATTCAAGCAAGTCTTTAAAAGTCCAAGCTAGGATTTCAAGAGGGCTTTCAGTTTAAGTCCATTTCATTCTAATTCTTCTTGCTCTTCAAGGTTTATTGGATTGATTCATAATTTTCCTTACAGTCATGAATACTGAAAAATCTATTTTCTTCAAGTTCATGATTTCTATGTGTGATTTGTGAATGGGTCTTTTTAAAATAGTTTTAGCTTATTGATATTGAGATATGGATTGAACTGAATTACTGATCTCATGATAATGTAAGTATAATTACAATGATTTCATGGATTTTATGAAAGTGGAATATACTTGTCCTGTTATTTATGAATATATACATGGGTAAATTCAAGTATGGTTTAATTATTGTTTTCTTCATGGATTACATACGATTTCATCCTATTATGTTTTTTTAATTACGAATTTTTATTGCCCATGTTATTCCTTCATTCTTTATGTCATATGAATGCATGATCAAGTATTTTCATGAGTTTTATCATTTTGGTCAAGACCAAATTATGATTATGACTGTGTTTTCAAGAGAAGTATGGTTACGACAAAAATGTCATCACATAATTCTATGATTTAGCTTAGGAAAGCCAATGGCTATTTACACGATTATGTAAAAGTATGAATGAGCTACTCCTATGTATGTATTCATGAATTGAATTATGATTTAGTTTTTTAGCCCAAGTATGCATGAGTATGAAGTATGTTTGCTTTTAAGACAAACTATGCATGATGACGATTTGAAAAGACTTATGCTCATTTTTCAAACATGTATATGTATATGTATTCCCGTGGGACGTGAAAAGATTGGATGAGTGGGACTATCTCCAAGGGTACTTATATAATGCTTCCTTTTTCATAACTATGTTCCAGCATAGGTTTAAATTTATGCCCCTTTTTGGGATGATTATTATGCAATGAAGCCACCAAATTTGACAACCATTCATGCAGTAAGGTGTGGTGTGGCTACCTTTGGCAGGTAATCTACTTTAAACCAGATATGAAGTCTTACATCAGGAGATTTATGTTATAATTCGCATGGTCTTAGATATCGGTTATGGTCATATTCTCGTATGTTCAAGTATTATCACATTCATGTATCATCGATTTAAGGCATATTGTTATGATATTCTTTCTTATATACTTCATTTCATATATATGTGCCCTTTCCATCTAATCTTGAAATGCAGGTAGATAGTTTCACATGCATGCATGCATGCATAGTTAGTAAATTCAAACACTACTGAAAGAATTATGAATAGCGACATAAAAATACCGATCTTTGATGGAAGTTGGCAATTTCCAACTTCCGAAGGTCGGTATTGTTAAAAAAAAAAAGAAATAAAAAAATAAGAACTTCAACTTCACGAAGTCAATTTTTAGTGGAAAGATATCAGTACGTTCTAATTTTATATAATTAAATTAATTTTCATTAAAATATGTAGATTGTGACCACTGTCGATATCTTTCTTATTATTTTAGTAATACGGACCTTTAATGGTTGGTAATATATTAGCAAATGAAGAATAAAAATTTATTTTATGTAAATTAAAATTAGAAAATATTAATAAAATAATACTTTTTTATTAAATTTAAATAAATAATCCTCTAAAAGCCAATTTTATATAAAATAAAAAAAAATTAATGTAAAATACCGACCTCTGATTATCGGTATTAATATGATCAATTTTATTCTTATTTCAATTTAACATTATATCGACTTCTGGAGGTCAATATATTTCATATTATCAAATTATTTTTAATAAGATTGACAATTAGAGGTTAATTTTTATAAAAAATATTTCCATTTACTCATTTTTTCTACTTTGTATAGCATTAAATTCCTACAATCTTGTCATGGTGCACCATCTTTTTATAATCTTATGAAAAAATTAGGATTCGCGAAATAGACAATATAATACCAATAATTCATATTCAAAATAAATATAAAATAATGTTTAAATTAATTAGGAGATAACTAACTAACTATATATGTGTGTGTGTATTAATGTTTGTTGTGTGTATGAACTATATAAAAGTTTGTGTGTCTGAACTTAAATGAATCTCTCATGAAGTACTTTCATAGGCAAAAAAACAAATGTTAATATATATGAAATACGTTAATTAGGAGGCTATATATACTCAGCAAGTAGTGTAACAAACAAAGTCCTATATATTAGTGGTTTGAGTATGAAATGTATTATTACTTAAAAATCTGATTTATTCATAATTTTAATTTTGTATTTAATATTTTACAAAATCGACCTTGATGCGATACTCATAGAAATGCCGTAACGTACGAATTAAAATTTATAGGTATGACTAATTATTCATCTAACCTTGAGTATCTTATCCTATTAAATGATATAGATATTAAAAATGATCTTGGCTAGGCCGCTGAATTAAATTGAAGTATGAAATATGTTGATATAAGTAGGATGTCATAAATGTAAAATACTATTGCTATACTCGTTAACAAATCAAATTAAGTTCTATAAATGTCAACCTTCGTAGATGATTAATGATTTATCCATTTACAATAATTTGTTGAAATAATATACCTATATCTAAATAATATGTAAAAATGTTCTTCAACATTTGACCTTGATTGATTGATAAATTTAAAATCTATATTTACTTTTCAGAATATCAATATCTTAAGGTTGGTATTCATTACATAATTTATTGTAATTAATAAAATTTAACCACAAGGGACAAATATATTTTCATTATTATTTTGTGTAAATAATATTGATTTCTTGAAATTGGTAATTACTAAATATTTATTTTAATATTAATCAACAAAATTGATCTTAAGATCTTAATATTACAAAGTCTACCATATATATTAACATGTTTTAAAAGAATATTGACTTCTAACTGTCGGTATCTTTTTAAAAAATAAAAAATAGACTTTTAAAGATCGGTAAAATTTTAGATGAGTTTTTAAAAAAAATAAAAAATAAAATGGTTCTCTTTTGACAAATATACTTCCACCTTTTTCTTTAAAAAATCCTAAGTGTTACTTCCTCACTCCTCACTCAAATCAGCATTAGTCGTTCTCTCGTTGAAGCTATGGCAGCGACATTCTTCGTCGTTCCTCATCGGAGTTGTGATGGCATCAGACCCGTGAATCTTCTCCATTTCACCTTTCCATCACTCTCATCAGTGTCTTCAGCATTCGAGACAATATTTGTTTGGAAAAAAAGGGCAACACTCATCTGGAAGTTGGATTTTTGAAATGCTTACTAAAAATGAGTGTAATTTTGTGTTGTTCTTTACTGTCAAGGTTAATGGATGGTGCAAAATCTTTATTTTAAATCTTTTTAAGCCTCTAAGAAAAGGTGATATCATCTTTGTTTTCTTGTATGCTTGTGTAATTGGTTAATTTGATTGATTCAAGAGATGTTTCCAGTTGTTGAAGTTCATCTTATTAATTTCTCCTTCAATTTACTTTTGTCCCTCGGATGGTACGTTCGAGTTCCTATTCATCGTCTCAGAGTTACTCTTTGTACATTTCTTGAGCAATTTTAAACATTTATGACATTATTCCTTTTCTCAACCATGATGTTCTTTGATAACAAAGCTAATAAATGTAAAGTTCTTCAAAAGCCTGCTTACCTCAGTTTTCAAATGTAAGAGTTGTTTAACCTTGATATGTTATCTGCATTCATAAAGATGATGTAATCTGTGCATATGGTTCTCTAATTCCGTTTTGCAGAAAGAAGAACTTGTCAATTTCTACAAGCAAGGCTTATAAAAAAGAGAAACATATACACACTTATGTGTAATTTTCTTATTTTCAGTGTTTACACTCCTCGCTTTAGCTGCTCTTCCTGAACTATAAGACTTTTTCCTTCTTTATTGACTTAAAATAGTTGTACAAAATAAAAGAATTGTTAATTTTCAGCCCTCCTTCTTCTCTTTCAAATGACAAAACTCACCCTTAAGACGAAAAGCTTGAGCTACTACCGTTAATTTACCTGAATAATCAAAGGAAGATTCGATCTTTGATGAAAGAGAGGAGTTGATGGTTTCACCATGTGGAATCATGCATCTAAGAAATGCATGTTTCTTGAATCCCATCATTTTTCACTTTAAAGGGCCAACTTTTTATCGATCCATTCCCATCAGAATCTGATTGCCCATTGGATGTCACTTTCCACTGATATAACAGATGGAGGGATCAACCAAAAAATGGAGTATGTAGGTTGAAAGGATGGAATGTGTCCATCAGCACATATGGAAAGTTGCTAGAATTTATGGAATAGTCATGAATTCAGTTTATAGAGTTCATATACACAAAAATTTGATTTTTAGGTTGGTAGAAAGGTGGTATTGTGAGATTAGCACTTTTGTTTTTCCATGGGGTGAAACTACTATAAATATTGAAGATATGATGCTTTTGGGAGGGTTTTCTGTTTTGGGTGACCCTTTTTTGTCCCCCCCTTCAATCCCCTTAGTTGGTAGCAATTCAAAAAAAGTTTGAAAAATCATGAAAACAATTGATCGGAAAGAAGGATACTAATCGTACTATCATACTAGGAGGTTAACTCATTTCATCAATAGTAGTAGCGATTATGAACATGAAGCTTGTCTTTCTCTTTGGTTGTAAAAATTTATGTTTATAGCAGGCATCTTTTTTTTCTACTATAGTCAATTTGACAAGAGGTGTGAGAATAACACTTGACCCTTCTATTCTTACTAGCATATATAAGTATTTAGGTTTATTGAAACAAGCGATGATAGTGTCTTCCTCAACTAGGAACAAAGACGGAGTTGATATTTTGATATTGTGTTCGTCGATGTTCATTTTCAATTTTTTGCTTAGGAGAGGCCGGTGTCATTGCGGCCACAAATACATCAGAATTACAATATTTACTCCAAAGAAGTATCGTAGGAGCTAGTTGTGACTGCAAAGACACTACCCTCTCCCAAGACCGAACCTAAAGAAAGAACATTGGCAACCACAATTTCAGAATATCAACTCTGTCTCCATTCCTAGTTGATGAAGCCACTATCATCACTTATTTTATCAAGCCTAAATCCTTATATATGCTAGGAAGAATAGAAAGGTCAAGTGCTAGTTGCACACCTCTTACAAATTGATTGTAGTAGAGAAAAGAGGTGCCTCCACATTACCTGAAAAAACAAATTTTAACAACTAAAGAGAAAGAAAAGCTTCATGTTCATAAGTGCTACCACTGTTCACGAAATGATTCAACCACCTAGTATGATTATTATCCTTCTTTCCAGTCAATTATTTTTGTGATTTTTCTAGATTTTCTTGAATCACTACCAACTTATAGGATGAAAATAGTGACAAAAGAAGGTCACCCAAAATAGAAAACTCTCCCGAAAGTAGTACATCATCAAGAGCAATAGTAGTTTCACCCCATGGAAAAACAAAAGTAGTCTCACAGCACAACCTTTCTACTAACCAAAAAATAGATTTTTTATATGTGTAGACTCTATAAACTGAACTCATGACTGCTTCATAAATTCCAGCAGCTTTCCATACATGGTGATGCACACACTCCACACTTTCAATCCATGTCCTCCATTTTTTTGATCCCTCCATCCTTTACATCTATGGAAGGTGACATCCAATGGAAAATCATATTTAGATGGGAACTTCAACGGCAGAAACGATGGGATTCAAGAAATGAGCTTTCTTTAGATGCGAGACTACACCTGATAGTGAAACCATCAACTCCTCTCTTTCGTAAAAGATTAAATCTTCCATTGATTATTTCTAAGGACTCGAACTTTGTATGACCTCAATGGATTCTGAAAATTTAGTTTTGAAAAGTTTGCGGCCAAAGTGACACTTCAGGGAAGCCTCTATAGGCCATGTGAAGGTATATGGACCATGTAGAGGTACCTTGAAGTGGCTCTTAGCCATGTGTGTAGATGGTTGCCATTTATGTGTAGTTTAAGTTTCACCTCGCATGAACCTTACATGGTCTGTGTGAGGCTTTATAGGCCATATGGTAGACCGTGTGGAGCACCTTGGCCTTGAAAATCAACTATTTGGAATAAGTCACTTAACATATGGACCTCTTATGGACCGTATAGCCTTTCACGGTCCATGAGGCCTTCTATATGGATTTCAAAATGAATTTTCTAAATATTAGATCATCGTCTTAGAATTTTGTCTTCAAACAATGTTCTAAATGGATATTCAGAGAATGGCACATGGTCTATGTGACCTCTCGGTAGTGACAAAGCCCTCCATATGGGTTTTGGCATGCAATTTTCTAAGTGTGAATTCCATTAGCTAAGCTTTTCTCAAGAACCAATAGAAGGGTCAACTTTATATAGTCGTATCTCTTAGAACAAAAAGAACTGGGTAGCTTATGACCTACCAAATTTAAGTTCTTTAATTAGTTTCCAACATATTGGTTTCATCTGATTTTGAGTTCGGATAAAGAAGTTATGCATGTTATTCGTGTTGAGTTTCCTATGATTTGGCTATGTATGGCTTCATGGTCCATATGACCTTGAATGGACCACGAGACATTCTCACGGACCCCTAGCAACAAATTTTAGTTTGCTTAGTTAATGGTTTTCTTGTAATTATGTCTACTCCTAAGGGGCTTTTGTAACTTCCTATGCTATCCTAAGACAATCAAATGACCTAAACTCTATTTCTCGCATTCAAATTCAGTCATACACTTAGAGTTATTTCAATTCTCTCTTAAGAACTCCTCTCAAAGACACTAGCGGAGAATTTTCTTAGAATTCAAGGAAGAACTTCAATCTTCATCAAATTATTCTTACTTCCTGGTGAATTTAGGTATGTGGGATACAATTTTGGTCCCTTCAACCAAGAACACCCAAACTCTTTTACACTTGATTTATGGAACTTAAGATTAAATTAATCTTGGTTTTTAAAAACTATGGTTTATTAAAATTAATTTGAACTATAGGCTATGCTTATATGTTGATTTTATATTGATTTAAGCCCAAATATATTGAATTGCATAAATATTACAAAGATTTAAATATGCATTGTCCCTCTAAAGTTTGATTCAAGCATGGGTAATCTAAATTATGATTTGAATGTTGATTTTACCTATGGATTTACATGAATTTCACAGTATATAGCTGATTTAAGATTGAAACCATATTGACCATTACTATTCACATATTATTCATGGCATTTTCATATATGAGTATTGGATTTTGATGAAAATGAATTAATGGGTTAAGCCCACATATGTCTTGAAAATGAATTGGTAGGTTAAGTTCACTCACATAGTTATGACAAGAATGTGATCACATAAATATCTATTATATAGGCTCTTTGAGCATATTGGGTGTTTACACCTAATTGGAACTTGTGAATGGGATATTCTTATGCATGAAAAGTATGATATAAATTTTGATTTGGCTTTTGAGCCCTAGTATGAATGATTATGAATATGTTTGAACTTTAAGCCCAAGTAAGCACTAAAGGATTTGAAATGACTTGCATCTCTTTTAAAAGCATATATACTTATATATATTCTTGTGGGATGATGAATTAACATCGATGAGATAGAAGGCATCACGACTATACCCTAGGGTCCTCTTCCTTTCTCTTGAACTATATGCCAGCCATGTATATGTATATGGTAACCCTCACCGTAATAAGAGAAATATAAGGTATGGTAAAAACATTGATATCATATGATATGAAGTAAAAATCCTATTCGAAATGAGAATGGGAGGCCCATAAAGAGAAGTATGGTTTACCTTTGGCAAGTATACCACCTCTTTTTCTGTGTGGGGATAACATTAGGATTCAAGTAATAGCTCGGATAGTCTTATATGTTAGTTGAGGTCACATCCCCTCTTTATATAAGCTTTATGTGTTTCATACATCATAGATTTCATGTCATATTGTAATGTACTCTTCTCTAGGTATATTCTTCTTTATATATTATATGCCCTCGTCATCTAACATTGAATGCAGGTTTGGTAGTTATATGCATTGCATGTCTGTATACTTAATATATTCGAACATACTGATGCCTACTTTTGCCTACATGATCTAACCATGTAAAGACCGGAGATTAACTTCATCCACCATTTGATGGCTAGATAAGATTTGAGAAAGTGTGGTGGTGAGTCTTATCTTCCGAGGACAATCCACCATCTATATACCTTATATTGCTTCAATTTGAAAGTGAGCTCGGGATATATCTTGGCCCTCGTCCTATTATATGACTAGAGGCATTATTGGACATCTTGTAAGCTCTTGTACAAATGTATGTTATGTGATGATATTTGGGGATTATAGTCATGGTTATCCATTGGATATGGATAATATGATTCGATTATAATATAATATGTATATATGTTATGATGTGAAAGTGTGGAAGATCCAAACTCTCATATTGGCCCCATAGAGTAAGTCATGATTACCTACCCCTTAGTCCTTTTGTGCTATGTGTTATCTAAATCCATATTAAATCCTTATCTTCATGGTATCTCCATAGCATGACTCCTACATTCCCGTCACTTAGAATTAGGTGTTTACTATTCTATCTGCACTTCAGAACTGATCATATATGAATGAGGCTTATTTGGAAACTCTTAGATTTCCATCCACCATGTTACTCCTAGAACTTAGGCTCGGGTCATGATAGAGATAGTATAAGAGACCTAGGTTTGTAAATGGTCATTGGAGTCCAACATGACCCATCAAGTAGAGTCTTATTCATGGGTGTGAAGTCGGCCACATCTATGGGTAGGAGGCTACAAGGTGTTTTAGGAAATGTTTACTTTTTCATGATTCTTATCGTGCCATGGAATGTGTCCTAAGACTTCCAAATCTCTGTCAATCCCCACAGAATAGGAAGACTTACTTTGGACCCGGAATGCATTCCAAGCAAGAAAGATATTGTACCTGATCTAATTGATGAAGTCAAAATGCGTGGGTGAAGGATGTGCATTATTTGACAAGATTTGGGAATTGGGTTGAGTGAATCTAATAATGGCTTCCTTCATGTTCAAAATGGGATTAAATCTTCTATGGTTATCTATGTCAAGGAAAAGCAAGACTTAGCCCCATCATTCCTTGCGTTGAAGCGGTTGATTGCCGAAAAAAAGGTAGAATTTTCTCCAAAAAGGGAGATGGTGTGCTTCGATATCAGGATCGATTGTGTATCCCATATAATGATGATCTCAGGAGGGTGATCATGAGTGACGCCCATAACTCTCATTATTCCATACATTCGGGATCTACCAAAATGTATCGGTACTTGAGTTGAAACTGAAACAACCTCAAAAAGTGCCCAAAAAAGTGTCTCAGAATGCCCAAAATTTTAAATTACATATATCTCAAAATCTATTTGTTATTTCAAAAATTTGACTTTATATTCAAGTTCAGGGAATCAAAAGTAGGCGGAGAGGATTCTAACCTCGATTCTAGAGAAATCGAATCACAATTTCCAATTTTCGAAGATATTTTGCGATAGTACCGCGACACACAACTGCCATGGTCATATGTTGATTTGTCCTCTATGATAGGTCCACATCATGGACCTATGTATATTGTTGCCAATGATTTCTATCTAGGTCCAAGACTTTTGGGTCTTGGGACTAATTATTCCTAAACGTGTTTTTACCTATATTTGGCCAAATTTCTCCCTCATATAATCCTAAAGACTTCCCAACACTCACTCAAGCACTCAGTCATATTTTTATTCCCCAAACTCAAACCTCAAACCCTCATCCCTAGATAAGGAAATCCTTCAAAGATCTTCTTCAAGCTTCAAGTCACCATCTCCAATCTTTAACAAGTTCATATCTAAGCTAAGGTAGGTGGGTTTCTTTCATGAGTTCCTTTCACCCATGATACCCAAGCCTCCTTTTACTCAAATTGTATGTTTTGAAGTTGATTTATTAATGGGTCTTGATTATTATGAAATTTACTGCACAATATGTTAAAGTTATGTGAAGTTGTGATAGTTTTCCTATGTTTTGAGCTATAAATCTTAGATCTATTATAAGATTTGATGAGGGGTTGAACATATATTTCTTGAAGGTGTTGTAAGCTATTGATTGATTTTTTTCAATTAATTTTCTATCATAATTTCATCTCTATATTTCATGATTTTAAACTAGCATTACATACCATCTAAGTATTCGATAAAATGTCCAGATATGGTTTCTTGAGGAGTTGAAAGTACAAAACATGAGATATGATACGGATGACTATATGATGATGAAATGAGCTTATATATATGATATACTCTATATAAAGTGTTGCATTAGACGATATGCAATTCGGTTGGACAAGAGCCCAGGTAACCATGTTGGGGGTTTATACTCATCAAGCATACGAGGATTTTATACTTCATCACCGTATTGATAAGGTGTGATTATCATCAACCATGTGAGGGGTTTATACCATACAACTACCAAGGGGTTTATACCTTGAATAGCTATCTTGGTCTCTTCTTCAAATATGATATCCTATATGAGCATGAGTTACTTAAGCATTTCTTATTTAAGAATTGATCATACATGCTATATATTTTTTTGTGCATATTGCTTAACACTATGCATTTCAATTATGATGCATACCAATTTTTGTATTGTATTCGACATACTTAGTACATTCAAATATCAAATGCATACTTTTGCCTACATGATATCACCATGTAAAAATCGGAGCTTAAGTCGATCATCCTCCTCCACTTGGCTAGTTCGGTGTTATTCAAGCTAGTTGGTGAGTCCTCATATCAGGGACCTCAGTCTACTCTGTCTCTTGCTATGTATTGAGACACTCTTCTTTATGTTCTATTTGACTATAATGGTGATCCCAATTTCTTCGTCTTTACCACCACTATTATCTATGTAGTAGAGGTAGTTGTTGGACATGTTTCTATCTATGATATTAGTGGACTCTTGCATCTTTATTATAATATTATGCAATCCTTCTACCTTAACCTTGGTTTCCCCATTTTTTTATCTTTGATGTTTGATTTATTATTTTCGTGACTAAGGATGTGTGATGATGCTCTAATAGGATTGCTTAGGGTCCCTTCGGGTTTCTTTTGCACCTATAACATCTAGGCCCTAGGCTTGGATCATGACAAGTTTGGTATTAGAGCACTAGGTTCATAGATCCTCGGAGTCCAACCCACTGCATTGATTAGAGTCCTATTGATAGTTGTGAAGTGCGCCATGACTATTAGTAGCAATGTTTCCTTTCCTCATGTTCCATGTCATGCTATAGAGTTGTAGCGAGTTTCCCCCCCAAATGATTGTTCCTTGCAATTCTAGATTATGCAAAACACTTGAGGATGAAGGGCTCAAACTCATGCAGAGCAACCCACCAATGGTGAGCTCCGGGATGCTCTTACTATTATTTCCTAAGTAGTTCACAACCAAGTCAATCAAGGGGCCCAAGTCCCTCATGCTACAACCCTGAGAGCTAGAATAAGAGACTTCATGAAGATGAACACTCAGGCGTTCTATGGGTCAAAGGTGGATGAAGATCGATAAGAATTTATTGATAAGGTCTACAAAATCTTGAATATTATGGATGTTGGGCCAAATGAAAAGGCAAAGTTGGTTGTGCACCAATCCAAAGGGGTAGCTTAAATATGGTATCATCAATGGAAGGCTGAAAAGGGGGTTGGAAATATGATGCTTCGGGATTAGTTTAAATTGGCCTTCCTTAACCAGTTTTTCCCTCTTAAGCTTAAAAAAGCTCATTTGGTGGAGTTTATGAACTTTAAATAAGGTGCAATGAGCATGAGGGAGTATGCCCTCAAGTTTAATCAATTTTTAAAGTATGTTTCTCATGTGGTGACCAATCCTAGATCTAGCATGAATAAGTTCATGATGGGGTCTCTAACTTAGTAAGTGAAGAATACTGGTCCACAATGCTAATTAGTGACATGGACTTATCTCAGTTGATGACATCTGCCGAGCAAATAGAGGAGGAAAAGATGAGGAATAGAAAGGGTCATGAGGCTAAGAGGGCTCGATTTAAGGGTAAATTCCTAATGGGTGCTAAATTTCGTCAAGGCCAAGGGCCCCCTCATGCTACTATTAGAGTTTTTGCCAATGATTTCCCCAGACCTCAAGGTGTTTGTGGGGTGGCTCCTATTGATATGTGCCCTAAGTATGGAAAGAGCTGTGGAGGCCTATATTCCAAAAGGTTTTAATGCATGCTATGAATGTGGGGAGTTTGGTTACAAGAAGGTAGATTATCCAAGAAAAAGTACGAAGGTGTGGGGTGCTAATGCGGTTCCATTAGGGAAAAGTGGTCCTCAAGGTGGTACCCCAAGGCACAATAGATTTTATTCACTACTTGGAAGGCAAGGGGTTGATAAGGTCCTCGATGTTATTACCGGTATATTAAAAATCATTGACTTTGTTTGTATGATTTGATTGATGCAGGTGCCACTCTTTCCTCTTGTTACCTCTCTTATTGCTAAAAAGTTGCATATTATCCCTGAGTCATTGCATGAGTCATATGAAGTGTGTACTCTTATTGATGCCTCTATTGTTGCTAGAAAAGTTTATAGGAATTGTCCTATTTGCATTTTGCATAATTGTCACCTTGTGATCTTGTTGAATTAGACATGGTAGATTTTGATATCATACTTGGGAGGATTGGTTGCATGCCTACTATGCTTCTATTGATTGTAAAAATCATAAGGTCAAGTTTTAATTTCCTAATGAACTCATCCTTGAGTGGGAGAGTCAAGATGTGGTATCAAGGGTAGATTTATTTCATGCATTGAAGCCCATAAGTTGATTTCTAAGAGGTGTTTGTATCATATTGTGAGTGTTAAAGATGTATAGTACAAAGTCCCTTCCATTGAGTTGATCCCACTTGTAAACGAGTTTCTTGATGCCTTTCCTAATGACCTTCCCGGTGTCCCTCCCAAAAGAGAGAAAGATTTTGGCATAGATATCCTCCTAGACACTCAACCTATTTTTATTCCCCTTACTGTATAGTCCTGCCAGATTGAAGGACTTAATGGAACAATTGAAAGATTTGTTAGAAAAGGGATTTATTAGACCTAGTAGCCTTGGGGTGCTCTGGTGTTATTTGTGAAAATGAAGGATGGGTCACTTAGAATGTGCATTGACTGCCAGCAACTTAATAGGGTCACAAAGAATAGGTATTCTCTTCTAAGTATTGATGACTTGTTTGACTAATTATAAGGGGCTAGCTTCTTCTCTAAGATTGATCTTCGATCGGAGTACCATCAAGTGAGGGTTAAAGAATGTGATATTCCCAAGATGGCCTTCCAGACTAGATATGACCATTATGAGTTTGTTGTGATGCCGTATGGGTTAACTAATGCACCGGCCATCTTCATGAACCTAACGAGTAGGGTCTTCAAACCTTACCTTAATTCATTTGTTGTGGTCTTCATTGATGATATATTGATCTATTTGCATAGTACGGAGGAGCATACGTGTCATTTGACGGTGCTATTGCAAAGATTGAGGGAGGAGAAATTGTATGCTGAATATGATAACTGTGAATTTTTGTTGAAGAAGGTTGCATTTTTTGGGTCATGTAGTGTCGGGGAATGCTATGAAAGTTGACCTTAAGAAAATTGATGTGATTAGGAATTGGCCTAGACCATTGAACCCATCGGATATTAAGAGCTTCCTGGGCCTGGAGGGTTACAATAGAAGATTTGTTAATAATTTCTCCTGCATTGCTTCCCCTACGACCAAATTAACTCAAAAGAAGTTTAAGTTTGTCTGGGCTGATAAATGTGAGAGAAACTTTCGAACATTAAATAATAGGCTTATGTACACTCCTATATTGTCACTACCAAATGGGTTTGAGGGTTTTGTTGTGTATTGTGATATACGTAGAGTTGGTTTGGCTTGTGTGCTAATGCAAAATGATAAGGTCATAGCTTATATTTCTAGACAACTCAAGGAACATCAAAGGAACTACCCTATCCATGATCTAGAGTTGGACACTGTTGTGTTTGCATTAAAGATTTGGTTTTATTACTTGTATGGGGTGCGTATTCATGTCTTCAGCAATCATAAGATCCTTCAATATGTCTTCACTAAAAAAGATCTCAACTTGAGACAAGGAAGGTGGCTAGAACTTATCAAAGATTATGACATGAGTGTGTATTATCATCCAGGTAAAGCAAATATAGTGGCGGATGCTTTGAGTCAGGTGTCCATGGTTAGCCTAGCTCATATCGATGGTGGTGATAGGGAAATAGCTAGGGAGGTGCATAGATATGCTAGATTAGGGTTTAAGTTTGAAGAGGTTGGTGATTATGGTGTTGTGGTTATTGATGGGTCTATGTCTTCTTTGGTTGATGACGTGATAGCAAAACAAGATCTCAACTCCTCCTTGCTTGAATTGAATGTCTTCAGGAAAGAGGGAAAAGTAGAGGTTTTCTTCCAAGGGGAAGCTGGTGCCCTTAGGTACCAAGGTAGGTTGTCCGTGCCTTATGTTTATGGTTTGAGAGAGAATATCCTTGATGAGGCCCATAATTCTTCTTATTCTATCCACCCAGGTTCCACCAAAATGTATAGAGACTTGAGAGATGTGTATTGGTGGGGAGGCATGAAGAGGGACATTGCTAAATTTATTTTCGATTTCCATAGTTGTCAATAAGTAAACACCAAACATCAAAGGTCGGGTGGCCTAACCCAAGACATAGAGATTACCACCTTAGTATGGCCTTTGACCCTTAAATGGATGGCCAAGCTAAATGAACCATTTGAACTAGTTCGGATGACCATCTTCCTTTGGTTAAGTTTGCCTACAATAATATCTATCACTCTAGAATTGGTATGACTCTTTTTGAGGCTCTTTGTGGGAGATGTTGTAGATCACTGATTGGTTGGTTTGAGGTTAGAGAGGTCGCTTTATTGGGACCGAATTTGGTTATGGAGGTTCTTGAGAAGGTTAGGATGATTATGGAAAGGTAGAAGGCAGCCCAAAGTCATCAATAATCTTATGCCGATGTGAGAAGAAGAGACCTTGAATTCAAAGTGGGTGATTAGGTTTACTTGAAGGTTTCTCCAATAAAAGGTCTAGTCCATTTTGGTAAAAAGGGGACATTGAGTCCAAGATATGTTTTTCCTTATGAGGTCTTGGAAAGGGTTGGCAAAGTAGCTTATGAGTTGAAGTTTCCTAGTGAAATGAATTTGGTTCATCCAGTGTTTCATGTCTCTATATTAAGGAAATATGTTGGTGATCCTAATGCTATTATGCCTCTTGATATTATGGGTGTTTTTGAGGATAACTTGACTTTTGAGGAGGTTCCGATTCAGATCCTAGATAGGAAACTGAAGAGATTGAGGAACAAGGAGGTGGCATTCGTTAAAGACCTTTAGAGGAACCAATAAATTGAAAGTGCTTCTTGGGAGGCCGAAGCTGACATGCTAAATCGGTATCCTTATCTTTTCCACTCCACTCAATCCTAAGGTACTAATCCTAGATCCTCTATCTGATTTCAAGTCTGGTATTTTAGCCCTTATGCCATTCATATGCATTCATGTTTAAGTTGTCAAATCATGATAATTTTACACTCATGTTGTTATTTTGAAAATGATGTTTTAGATGTAATGTTGCATTGTAGTTGGGGATAATTTACTTATGATCTTTCTTGTCTTGTACCTCTCTTTTACATTTAGGGATAAATATTCCCAAGTGGAGATATTAAAACCACATCGAAAAGTGGCCGAAAACATGCCTTAAAATGCCAAGAATTTTTTATTCCATGTATCTCAAAATTCATTCGTTATTTCAAAAATTTGACTTTATATTCGTGTTCAGGGCGCCAAAATTAGGGGGAGAAGGGTCTAACCCTGACTTTAGAGCGATCAAATCTCAATTTCAAATCTCTAAAATTTTAATTTCAAGAGAGAATCCACGATAGCACCGCGATGCAGCTGTAGCGGACATGTGTTAATTTTTCATCTGCGATAGGTGCGCATTGCGGACAATTGTATATTGTTGCCTGTAATTTCTATCTTAGTCCAAGGCTTTTGGGTCTTGGGCCTAAGTATTCACAAATGTGTTTTTACCTATACTTAGCCAAATCATCCTAAACATTTCCTAATACTCACTCAAACACATAATCTTATTTTCACTCCCCAAACTCGAGTCCCACCCTCATCCCAAGCTAAGGTATTCCTTCAAAGGTTCTTCTTCAACCTTCAAGTTTACATCTCCAATCTTCACCAAGTTCGTCTCTAAGCTAAGGTAGGTGGGTTTCTTTCATGGGTTCCTTTCACCCATGATACTCAAGCCTCCTTTTACTCAAATTTCATGATTTAATATTGATTTATAAATGGGTCTTGATTATTATGAAATTCACTGCACAATATGTTAAAGCTATGTAAAGTTATGATGATTTTGCTATGTTTTGAGCTATAAATCTTAGATCTATTGTAAGATTTGATAAGGTGTTTTAATGTATATTGCTTCAAGGTGTTACAAGGTGTTGATTGATGGTTTTACTATGGATTTTCTGGCATGATTTTATCTCTATATTTCATGGTTTTATACTAGCATTACACACTCTCTAAGTGTTAATAAAATATCCGAATGTGGTTTCTTGAGGAGTTGAAGGTCCAAGACATGAGATATGATACAAATGACCATATGATGATAAAATGATCTTATGCATATGATATACTCTATAAAAAGGATTGCATTAGACCATACTCGATCCAAGGGGACAAGAGCTCGTGTAACTATGTTGGGGGTTTATACTCATCAACCATGCAAGGGATTTATACTTCATCACGTTGTTCATAAGGTATGATTATCATCAACCAAATGAGGGGTTTATACCAGAACACCACCAAGGGGTTTATATCTTTAATAACTAGGTTGGTCTCTTCTTTACATTTTATATCCTATTTGAACATGAGTTACATATGCATGTTTAACTTAAAAATTGATCACATATGCCTTATTGTTTTACTATGACTATTGCTTAATACTATGAATTTCGATTATAATGCCTACCTATCATTCCATTGCATCTAACATACATAGTACATTTAAACATGCTAACGCATACTCTTGCCTAAATTATATTAGCATGTAGGAAGCAGAGTACAAGTTGATCATCCTCCTCTATGTGGCTAGTTTGGTGCTATTCAAGATAGTTTGTGAGTCCTCCACTTCGGGGACCTTAGTATACTCTCTCTCATGCTATGTATTGAGACACTATTCGTTATGTTCTATTTGACTATGAGGCTATGCCCGATTACTTTTTTTTGGCCCCGTTATTATCTATATAGTAGAGGTGGTTATTGGACATGTTTTCATCTATGATATGAGTTGACTCTTGCCTCTTTATTATGATAATGTCCAAGCCTTCCCCCTTAGCCGCAGTGCCCATATTCTTTTATCTTTTGACACTTGATTTATTATTTTCGCAACCATCTGATGATGCTCTATAAGGCTTGCTTAGGGTCCCTTCGGATTTCCCTTGCACCATATCACATCTAGGCCCTAGGTTTGGGTCATGACAGAAACATATTGGTGGCATGGTATTAAGAAGGACATAGCTAGATTTGTATCTAAACTCTCTAATTGTCAACAATTGAAGATGGAACACCAAAGGTCTGATTCTCTAACCCAAAACATTGAAATCTCTACTTGAAAAGAGAGAGAAAGAATATGAACTTTGTTATTATGTTTCCCGGTACTAGAAGCAATTAGACTCCATATGGGTAATTATTTGATGAATGACCAAATTGACTCACTTCTTATCGGTTGGGACTACTTTCAATGTTGAGCACAATGCCAAGGTATATATTTGGGAGTTGGTTAGACTGCATGGTGTGCCTACTTGTTATGTTGGATTGTGGTATCCAATTTACTTTTCACTTTTGGAAATCATATCAAAAAGGGTCTTAGTATTAATGTGAAGTTAAGTACCATTTTTCTTCCTTAATTTGATGGACAGGCTAAAAGGACAATTTGAACTTTGGAGGATATATTTGGGACTTGGTGTTAGAATTCAAAGAAATTGGGGTGATCATCTACTACTTATTGAGATTACTTACAGTAATAGATTTCATGAGAGTGTTGGTATATCACCATTTGAGGCTTGATATGGTAGAAGGTGTAGATCTCTAATGAGGTGGTTTGGGATAGATGAAACTAATTTGATTGGCTCTGATTTAGTGTTGGTGGCTGTGGAAAGAGTGAAATTTATTAGGGAAAGGTTGAAGACAACTCAAAGTCACCAAAAGTTCTATTCGGCTGTTAGGAAGAAAGATCTCGAGTTCTATGTTAGTGATTAGGTGTATGTGAAAGTCCCACCCATGAAGGGTGTAATGCATTTTTGTAAGAAAGGCAAGTTGGCTCCCCAATATGTGTGTCCTTATAAGATTGCTAAGTTGATTAGGAATGTGGCTTATAATTTGGAATTACCTCCGGATTTGAGTTCTATTCATCCAATTTTCCATGAGTTTATGTTGAGTATATTGGTTAGTGATCATATTACCATTATGCCTTTGGAAGGTGTTGAGGTTGAGAACTTACCATTTGAGAAAGCTCCGGTTGAGATTTTTGATAGGCAAGTGAAGCGACTTTGCAACAAGGATGTGGCTTGTTAAGGTGCTTTGGAGAAATCCATATGTAGAGACTGCTACATGGTAGGTGGAGTTAGACATGATAAAACAATATCCCTATCTTTTCTAATCTACTAAAGCCTAAGATATTAGGTTCTCCCTTTTCTGAGTGGTCCTAATTCATCTACTCTTGAGTTTGATGAGATGACATGCATAAATGTGCACAGAAATGATTTAAAGATGTTTTAACATGAGTTTTAATGCCTTTAGGATTTTTAAATGATGAAATATGCACTGTATCTTATGTTTGGATATTTCATGTACTAAGTCAAGCCTTGTTTTAGCACATTCGTGGATGAATAATCCCAAGGGGGAGAAGATGTAAGGACCCAAGTATGACCTTAATGGATCTTGGAAATTTGTTTTTGGAAAGTTTTGGACCAAGGTGACACATTAGGAAAGCCTCTATGGGCCATGTGAAGGTATACAGACTATGTAGAGGTGCCTTGAGGTGGCACTTAGCCTTGTGTGTAATGTTTTGGCATTTATGTGATGTTTAAGACCAAGGTTCACCTAATATGGACCCCACATAGTTCATGTGCTGCTTTATGAGCCGTGTGGTGAACCGTGGGGAGGGCTTTGGCTTGAAAATCCATATTTTGACCAAGGCACTTTACACATAGACCTCTCATGGGCCGTACAACCTTCTACTATCCGTGAGGCCTTTCATATGGGCATTAGAGAGAATATTTTATAAGTATTTGATCACTATATCGAAACTTTGTCATTGAAAAGTTTTCTAATTGGAGCGTTATGGGAGGCCACTCGGTCCATGTGACCTGATGTACTATCAAAATACTACACTTTGATGCTTAAAATTTAGGATTTTGTATGTTCCCAATGTGATATTTGTGGATTTTATGAGATTTTGTGTTTAGATAGGCAAGATTATAAGTTCACCATAATTTAGGGTAAAATTATAGAACTTGCTGATTTTTGGTGATTTATGAGACCCTCCATGGATCATAGATCATTCGATGACTCATAGAGGAGGTCTCATGACAAATTCTAGTAAGGGATGATTTCTTAATATCATCTCAACGAGACATGCATATGAATCATAGAGCATTCTGCGAGTTGTATTAATATATTTTGTCATGATTTCTAGTGAAGGACAATTTGATGAGGTTGAAGTCTACGAACATGCAGTACGAGTTGTAATCACTTTATGATTCATGAAGTGGTGTCTTCAAAGAGAAGTCCAAAATACTAGGAGTTGATTGTGAGACAATGACTACTAGCCGTAAATCACACTACGAGTGGTAGAGAGCTTTCGTGGAGTTTGCTGACCAGTATTTCTAATTTATTTATTACAATAAATACTACTTTAACGTTATTTTTTCAAGAGAGGACTTCTTTATTTAGAGTTTTTAGGGTTTGTATTTGGAGAACTTAATACCTGGGAGAGAAGATTGTGACAAAACACTTGTGGGTAAATTTGATCTTCAATCTTGTGATTCTCATCAACGTTAAATTTGCTTAAACTCAATTCACATTTATAAGTGTTTAATATGTTTTCTCGATTCATATTTTCTTCATCTACACATAGCATGAGTAGGTAAATCCACAACAAGGGTTGTGCAAACTATGAAGAACTAACGAAGTAAACCCGGATAATTTACAATTTGTGGATTGGGTATATGCATGTATTAATAAATTCTCATCATTTTTTATGTTTTCTAGTAGTAGCCAACATTAGTACTCACCTTGTGTTACTGACTGGACTAATATAGTAATGAATAAGAGAAGAGATTGATTAACAGAATTGCGTTGATGTGTTCTCATCTGATCAACTGAATTAGGCCAAGTGGAGGTTGTACCGACACTTATAGGTAATGGTCAGTATTGCACGCCATAGATATGGGCCAAGTTGCATAGTGAAATTTGGCTCTCACCTTTGACCAAAGGGTTTCGCGAACTTAAATTACCGTCATTCATGCTATAAACTAGAAAAGAATTGGGTTATCCAGTGATACTAAGTTGGGAAATTATGGGGAACACAATATCCTAGTTGCTCTTATTACTGATTGTATTTTGTGATATTTAGTTTAGTTTACTTTCATATTGATTATTACAAATCCCCCACCCCTTTGGGGAATTGAGTTGGTTAGCTACTTTGATTGCTTATTGGTGAATTTGTCTTTAGTCTACGTATTCTCTGTGAGTTTGACCCTAACCTTCGTTAGGTTTTATATCTTAACAACAATAGCTTCATCCTCTAAAAAGGAGGTGTAACTTGGGTGACATCAAGATTTTGGCGCTATTGCCGAGGAATAAGGCTAGAGTTAGTTAGATTTATTAAGTAATTCAAGTTTTAATCCTTAGTTCCCTTTATTTTACTTTTGTTTTTGTTTTTGTTTTTGTTTCTTTGTAAGGTGTACGAATAGTGTATGTCAAACACTTAGAGTCAAGGCAATCCTTTAACTCCACTTGATCTAAAGATCCACCGAACTATAAGAGGAATAGCCCAAGAAAATTCAAACAACGTGGCTAATGCAGCTTTGAACTGGAATAATAAAGATGATGATAGGGATGAGAACCCACCTCCTTTGGGAGACATTCCACAGTCTCGAGGTTTCAATGCAAATGCTTTCCATTGGAATCAGTAAAGGCTGGACCCTATAGCTATGGATGTAAGGGAACTATTATGTTGCCACCACTACCGACAAACACAAAGTTGATAGACTGTAGTAGGTTACTTCAGATGCAATAGAACTATAGGCTATTTGTGGGCTTACCATCAGAGAATCCATATTGAAACACCCCAAAAAGTGACTAAAAATGTGCCTCTGAAATGCTCATAATTGTAATTTCTATATATCTCAAAATTCATGCATAATATCAAAAATCTAACTTAATATTCGTGATCAGGAGGAATAATTAAGAGGAAAATAGGTATAACCCTGATTTTAGAGTAACCCTAGCAAAATTTTATTTTAAAAAAATTTGCCAAAGCAGTAAGGGTCTGCGTCACTGGTGCGACGCGATAAGGGTGTGAACTAGTGCATTTTGTTGCCATTTTTTCCAAATTTCTGCTTAAGCCTTGGGGTCTTGTGCTTAAGCCTTCCTTTTGTGAAAACATCTATATTTAGTCATTTTCAACCCGTTATCATTCAAAACATTCCCCAAAACCCTCTCTACCACTGAGCCAAATATTACATTCAAATTCAAGTGTCCCAAGCTCATTCCAGATCTCAAAAAATTCATTTAAGCTTCAATTTCTCATTCAAATCTTTCTCAAGGAAATCTCCAAATTTGAGGTATGTGGGTTTCAACCATTGGATCATTTCACCCATGGTGCCTAACCTTCCTTTTATGTAAATTGCATATTTTAGTTTGAATTATCTATGGGTACCTCTTATTATGAATTTTATTACAAATTATGTTGGAATTTCATAAAATGTTGACTATTTGAGCATGTTTTGACCTATCTTTGACCTATTATGAGAATTTATGAAGGGTTTCAATGTATCTTGCATGATGGTATTACCAAATATTAGTGGGTTGATTTATGTTAAGTTTTCCCACTTGATTTCACTCTTGAAATTCATGATTTTAAACTAGCATTACACACCTGCCAAGTGTTTGATAAAATATCTGATTAAGGATTCTTGTGCTATTGATGATCTATTGTATAACTTATAAGTTAAGTGAATCTATGATGATGAAAGGAATATACATGTGTATTGAATTCATGAAAGGAATATATATATGTGTATTGACTTCATGAAAGGTATCTATAATGTTGCAAGTTGACCACAACTTGTTGAGGGGGTGCTATGCCTCAACCACTATGATTGGGAGGGGGTTATGTACATCTACTAGTTAAGGGGTATACACCTTGACCACTTTGATGGGCCATGTTATGCCCATCTACTCGTTAAGGGGTATATACCTTGACTACTATGATGGGGGGTACTACCCATCTACCATGTACCTTGACCACATTGATGGGGTGTGCTATGTCTATCTACCAATTAAGGGGTAGATACCTTAATCACCTTCCAGCGGGGTGTTAGGCCTTGGATTCCAAGTACTAGTTTACTTGGTCTATGATGATGGTCTCTTCCTACACGTGTAATATGTTCGATACAAGCATGTTTTACTTCAAGCATTAGTCATGCATGCCATGTTGTTATTAGACAATCCTTTGCTTATTATTTGACTATGTTTCCTATCTCTTATTGCATTGCATCCTACATACATAGTACATTCAAACTTATTAATGCATACTCTATGCCTACATGATATTGCCATGTAGGGATAGGATCTCCTCACGATCATCCTCCCCATGGCTAGTTATGATATCTTGAAGATAAGCTTGGTGAGTCCTCAAGTTTAAGGACACTGGCTATGCTACTCTTACTTATGTTATTTCATTATGTTGAAATCTTGATACTATGAGGGTGAGCCAGTTGGCCCCTTCTCAAGTCTATGTTTAGAACTATTTTTGGATAAGTGATGTTTTTATGCTATGTTCTTGACTCTTGTTTCTTTATGGTTATCTAAAACTTTTCTTAGTCCCTTATCCTTATTTTTACTCTCTTATTGTTGTTTAGTTTCTTCTGTGACTGACGATGTGTAATTGGTATACTAAGAGGCTTGCTTCGGATTCCCATTCGTTGTTTCATATCTAAGACCTAGGCTTGGCTATTGACAAACTTGGTATCAGAGCACTAGGTTGTTAATTGTCCTTGGAATCCATCACACCACGTCGATTAGAGTTTTTTTCATGGTAGTGATATGCAACACAACAATGAGTTAGAGGTTATGATGCGTTTTAGGAAATATTTTGTTTTTTAATGATCTATGTCATGCTATAAAAGCTAAGGTAAGGCTTTACCCCTAACAAATGTTCTTTGATATGCTAGATCATGCCTATTCCAAGAGGACGACTAAGGAGAGCTCGTTCACCCGAGGAGCAACCGACCCCTCCCACTCCTCAAGCTCCTCAAGATGGGGGAGTGGCTCATGAAGAGTTTTGGGATGCTATTACCAAGTTGGATCAAGCTATGACCAGCCAAATCAACCAAGGTCCCCAAGCCCCTAAAACTCCAACTCCGGCCTCTAGGGTGAGGGATTTTACTTGAATGAACCTACCATAGTTCCACGGCTCTAAGGTAGCTGAGGATCCTCAAGAATTCATTAATGAACTATATAAGGTTTTGTGTATCATAGGGGTTAGATCAGAGGAGAAGACAGAGTTGGCGGCTTACCAACTCAAGAGGGTGGCTCAAATTTGGTTCACCAAATGGTAAGTGGAGAAGGGGAATGACAATGTCATCCTTTGGGAAGAGTTCAAGGAGCAATTCTCAATCGGTTCTTCCCTCTTGAACTAAGGGAGACCAACATAATGAAATTCATGAATTTAATGCAAGGATGTGTGAGTGTGAGGGAGTATTCCCTCAAGCTCTATTAACTCTGCAAATATGCTCCACAATTGGTGGCCAACCAAAGGTCATGGCTGAACATGTTTGTGATGGGTGCATCCAATTTGGTGAATGAGGAGTGTTGTGCTGCCATGTTGATAGTTGATATGGACTTTTCCCACCTTATGACTTATTCAAAACAATTGGAGGAGGAAAATGTGAGGAAGAGGAGAATTGGTGAGGCCAAGAGAGACCATTTTAAAGGTAGATTCCAAATTCCCAAAGGTGTCCGATTTCATCAAGGCCAAGGGTTTTTCAATGTTCCTACTAGAAGTTTTGCTAAAAGCAACCCAAGGGTCCAAGGCGATTATAGTGTGGTACCTAATCTTATGTGCCCAAGATGTTGTAGAAGTCACAATGTCCCATGTTTGAAGGATATTAAAGCTTGTTATGGTTGTGGTGAAGTGGGTCATAAGGTGATTAATTGTCGCTATAATAAAAAAAGGGTAGAGATGGTTGTCCACAAGGCCAAGGTCTAAATACAGGTCCTAGGGAAAAAGGATGTCACCAAGGTTGTTCTCCAAGGCATAATAGATTATATTCTATTCAAGGGAGACAAAGGGTAGAGGAGGTTCTCGATGTCGTCATCGGTATGTTAAAAGTCTTTGATTTTGATGTGTATGCATTGATAGACCCGGGTGCCATTCTTTCTGTTATTACTCCTTTTGTTGCCAAAAAGCTTCATGTTGAAATCGAATTATTGTGTGAGCTATCGGTAGTGTCTACTCTCGTTGGTGCATCCATTATTGCTACAAGGGTCTATAGAAATTGTCCCATTTTCATTTTGAATAAAATATTGCCTCGTCATTTTGTTAAGTTGGATATGATGGATTTTGATGTCCTTCTTGGGATGAATTTGTTGCATGCACTGTCGTAAACCAAGCCTAAGTGTCATAACCCAAGTCGAGGACCTAGATGTGACCGGCAAATAGGGAACCTGAATGAACCCCCAACAAGCCTCATAGTATATCATAACACATCCTTAGTTGTGGAAGCAATTAGAATAACAATAAGAGATAAACGTAAACAAGGAAAATTGGGACTAAGGGTAAACTTTCACATCATAAACATCAAAAGTCAATATAGTCAAAGCTCATAGCATAGATATATATCATGTCCAATAATACTTTTACTACATAGATAAGAGCGGGGACCAAGATAAGCAACCGAGCTCACCATCATAGTAATACATAAGTCAAAGAGAGAAAGTCTTAATATATAGAAAGAGATCATAAGTAATGTCCCTCAAATGGAGGACTCACCAACAAGCATGAGTGAAATCGTACTAGCCATGTGGGTGAGATGCTCAAGCGAGGCTCCGATTTGTACATAGTGATATTATGTAGGCATAGAGTATGCGTTAGTATGTTTGAATGTACTAAGTATGTAGGATGCAATACACAGGAGATAGGCAATAATCAAAATGCATAATCATACCAAGAGATAGTACATTGGCAACATGGAATGAATGAATAATGCTTAAGGTAAATTGTGCTTGTAAATCATGATCAAGGAATGTAACTTAATATGGAATACGTACTTAAACCTTTCTTACCAATCTTTATGAAATGGACAAAATAGGCCCCACTCACTATACAGTATAATCTTTCTGGGGAGTGTTACCAATACCACTACCATAGAATATAGTATTTTTGGTAGGGAGTATAAGACATCCCCTACTTTATGATATGACCTTTGGGTAGGAGCGGTGATTCATTCTGCCTTACGACATGGCCTTTTTGATAGAATGTCCAAAACTTATGATATGATCTTTTTGGTGAGAACCATTAGTTATTCTACCTTACGACATGACCTTTTTGGTAAGATGTCCATACGTTGCGATATGATCTTTTCTTAGTAAGAACTATTAGTTATTCTACCTTATGGAATGGCCTTTTCGGTAGGGGGTTCATACCTTGCGATATGATCTTTTCAGTAGGAATCATTAGTTTTTCTACCTTATGGCATGACCTTTCTAATAGAGATCATAGAATTAGCTCATCACAACATTATATTTCAAACAACAAGATAAGACCTTTTCCATTTTCTTAAGAGAACAACAAACATGGAAACCCAACAATCTACTTGTAACACCATAGGTACTCCTTCATGAAAGCAACTCATATAAGCATTCCTATCATTATCATATGGTCATCACTTACATAACTCACTTTCATCGTCATTCCATCATCGTTTTACCACCATTTAGTCATTAAACTCATAAGACATACATTGGACTTTCAATTCCTCAAGAAACCATAACCAACCATTTTATCAAACACTCAGAGGGTGTGTAATACTAGTGTAAAATCATACAAGTCAAGAGTGAAATCATTCTAAAATTCAATGTAAAACCATCAATAGATACTTGGTAATACCTCAAGCAATATGCATCAAAATATCACAATAGATCTTAGATTCATAGCCCAAAACATAGTAAAACAATTATAATTTCATAAACCCCAACATAGCATGCAGTGATTTTCATAATAAATAAGACCTATAAGTAAATCAACTCTAAATCATGCAATTTTTAAG
This sequence comes from Solanum sejunctum, assembly GCA_025642045.1. NCBI lineage: Eukaryota > Viridiplantae > Streptophyta > Magnoliopsida > Solanales > Solanaceae > Solanum > Solanum sejunctum. The sequence goes on along the minus strand of JAOTQJ010197260.1, from coordinate 82,827 downwards.
AAAAGGAAGCTTAGGCATCATGAGTGGAAGGAACCCATGGAACAAACCCACATATCTTAGCTTTGGAGAAGAACTTGATAAAGATTGGAGATGGAGACTTGAAGCTTGAAGGAGAACCTTAAGACCAGGTGAGGGTTTGGCACTTGAATTTTTAGAGAAATATCAGACTAAGTATTTGAGTGAGTATTGGGGAATGTCTTGTATGATATGAAGACAAAATATTGCTAAGAATAGGTGTTTTCTCATATGGAAACACTTAAACCCAAGACTCAAAATCATGGACCGATTTAATAAAAATTGGAAAGAAATAACACTGGGGCATGTTGTGCCCCAGACGCACAAACCTTAGTGTTTTCGTCAACTAGGAAAATAGAAATTGTGAATAGTTTGCTCTAAAATCGGGATTAGACCATTTTCCTCCTAAATTTGACCCCTTGAACAAGAATATGAAGTCAAATTTTTGAAATAACAAATAGATTTTGAGATATATAAAAATTACAATTCCGGGCAATTCTGAGGTACATTTTCGGTTACTTTTTGGGGTCGTTACTATATCTCCCCGTTGGGAACATTCGTCCCATAATGTTAAAGAAACATATATCAGAATAGTAATCATGAACAACTCAACCCCAAAAAGAATACAACAATACATTTCAAACACCATTTTCAAAATATCAACATAAGTGTCAAAAATCGTCGTGAACTTGTTAACATAGACATGGACACATGCAAATGACACTGGGGCTGAAACATAAGGTTTGGAATCATGAAATGACTTGATATATCTATGATATTCCATAACCTTATACCCTTCTATATTCATGTTCAAGCCCCATTTGGTTAGTTGGGGTGTACTAGATTCGTGAAAGACTCCTAGTACTTGGAGGAGTTCAAGACTTACCTCCAAGTTGAGCTTTGGGTGTTGTTTCATACAAAGGTCAACTTTAAACTAGTATAACTCTTAGAACATTCGGAACTTGCCAGCCCACGATAATTCAATTTGAGTTAGCTTTGTAACGTGATTGCTTTCACCTCATTTCGATGTCAGATGAAGGAGTTGTGATCATTTTCGTGAGGCCCTCCCATGCAGTGTTGTCACACGGACTGTTTTACGTCTAGAGTGGCCTTTGATGGGTTATTTAGGGTAGTTGAGGTTGGAAAAGGCCATTTTCAGCAATAAGGAAGGTGGCACGGCCAGTGATATGGGCCTTATGGCTCACAACTTACAGTGGAGATGGCCACAAGGTGTGCCAAAGGGAACTTGTTGGAAATTGGGGAAAATGTGGCTAAGAGTGGTGCCATGGGCACTGTTGATGGGTCGTGTAGAGCGTGACGGCCCATGGAACTTGGACATATGGTAGACTACAATATTGTTTTTGTTTAAGTTAGGTGGTACGGACCATTACATGGTCCGTCTAACACTACATGGTCCGTGAAGCGGTCCGTCAAAATGATGAGACATTAATTTTTCCAAGTTTCATTTTTTTCCAATAAGGCACTTCACATGGGCACTCCATACTACCCATGGAGTTCCACATAGCCAGTGAAGTCTCTAGTGAGATGACACTTTTCCAATTTTTCCATCTGTTCAATAATGGCATTTTCCTAAATGCTAATTATCCTAATGACCCTTTTTGACTTTCAGTATATCTTAACCTTCCTAGAAGACCTAAACTCTAATCTTAAGGACCCAATTTCATTACTATCATATTGATCACACTCCCAAATCCTCTCAATAGCATCCATCAAGCCCCAATTTATTCTCAAGGAAACCCAAGAATAAGATTGGATTCCAAGATCATTTCCAAGCCTCCATTCTTCCCAATCTTAATTCCAAGCAACTCTAGACCTAAGGTATGTGAGTTTCTTTTATGGGATCCTTTTACACATGATACCCAAGCTTTCTTTTATCTAAGTTTCATGATTTAAATTTGATTGTACAAATAGGTTACTAGTATGAACATGTCTATGAACTATGTTAAAACTATGTAAAGTTGTGACTATTTTTCTATGATGTGAGACATATATCTTGGATCTATTTTAAGTTTTCATGAGGGGTTTTGATGTGAATGTTTTGGAGGTGTAACAAGGTGTTAATTGATATAGATTTTTTTGCATTATTTAATTCCTAAATTGCATGGTTTTATACCCCCATTGTAGACCCACCAAGTGTTTGATATGATGTTCGGTTATGGTTTCTTGAGGAATTAAGGGTCTGAAGAATGACATACAATATGAATGAAATTACAATGATGAAATATGCTTATGTATATGATAAATTCTATATAAAGAGTTGCATTAGACTATACTTAACTGAGTTGGGGTTTTGGACTCATCAACCATGTGAGGGGTTAGTACTTCACCACTAGGGATGATTGGGGTGTGATCATGATCCACTGAGTTGGGGGTTTGTTCTCATCAACCATGTGAGGGATTTATACTCACCACCTAGGATTATTAGGTTGTGACCAACATCAACCATGTGAGGGGTTTATACTTTACCACCTAGGATGATTGGGGTATGAACAACATCAACCATATCAGGTGCTTATACTTTACCACATAGGATGATTGGTGTGTGATCAACATCAACCATGTGAGGGGTTTATACTTCACCACCTAGGATGATTGGGGTGTGACCAACATCAGCTATGTGAGGGGTTTATACCTCGCTACCTAGGATGATTAAGGTATGACCATCATCAACCAACCAAGGTTCGAAAGTTATTTTGGTCTCTTCTTCACATATAATATTTTATATGAGCGTGATTTACTTAAGTATGTTTTACTTTAGTATTAATCATATATGCCACATTACTATATTATGCCTATTGTCTATTGTTAGGAATTTCGATTATAATTCCTATTCCTTGTTATATTGCATCTCACATATTTAGTATATTCAAATGTACTAATGCATACTCTTGCCTACATGACATCACCATGTAGAAACTGGTGCACGAGTTGATCCTCCTCCTCCACGTTGTTTGGCGTTGCTATTCCTAGTTTGTTAGTGAGTTCTATTTTGGGGACCATAGTCTATTTTACTATTATCTATGTATTAAGACACTATCTTATATTCTATTGACTATGAGGGTGAGCCTAATAGCTCTATCTTAGCCCTCGCTCTATCTATATATCTAGAGGTGTATGTTGGATAAGTGGTGTATTTATGATATGAGTTGTGACTCCTTTAACATTGTTGTTTTGGTAAGCTTTTCCTTAGCCCCATTGTCATTGTTTTAATATATATGTCTGTTTTGTGCTTCTGTGACCAAAGATGTGTTATGACAAGTAAAGAGGCTTGATTGGGGTCCCTCCGGGTTCCCATTTGTCGTGTTACATCAAGGACCTAGGCTTGGGTCATTAAAAACTTGATATTAGAGCACTAGGTTGATAGATCCTAGGAGTCCAACATACTACATAGATTAGAGTCCTATTTATGATTATGAAGCGTACCGGGACTATGGATAGGAGGCTATGAGGAGTTGTAGGAAATGTTTCCCTACTTCATGTCCTAAGTTGTGCTATAGAGTTCTGGTAGGTACTTTCCTTCCTAATGATTGTTATTTGCTATGTTTGATTATGCCAAATACTAAAGAAAGACAAGCCCAAATTCCCAAGAAGCAACCTAGTAATGGTGAGCTCTGCGATGCCCTTACTATGCCTGCCCAAGTGGTGGCCAACCAAGTCCAACAAGGGGCTCATGCTACTACCCTGGAAGCTAGAGTAAGGGATTTTGTGAGGATGAATCCTCTGATTTTCCATGGGTTAAAGGTGGATAAATATCCATAAGAGTTTGTCGATGAAATCTGCAAATTCTTATATTTCAAGGGTGTTAGACCAAATGAAAAAGCGGAGTTAGTGGTATACCAAATCAAAGGGGTAGCTCAAATTTAGTTTGATCAATGGAAAGGTGAGAAGGGTAATGGTTATGTAGTGCTTTGGGAGGCATTCAAATTGGCCTTCGTTAATCGATTCTTCCCTCTTGAGCTTAGGAAAGCAAAGTTTGTTAAGTTTATGAACTTATACCAAGGTGTTATCAGTGTGAGGGAGTATGCCCTCAAATTTCGTGAACTTTCAAAGTATGCTCATCACTTGATGGTCGATCCTAGGTCAAGGATAAATGAGTTTGTTATAGGGTTTTCGACTTAGTATATGAAGAATGTCGGTCCGTCTTGCTTATTGGTGATATGGTTTGTCTAGATTGATGACCTATGCTGAGTAAATGGAAAAAGAGAAGTTTAGAAAGACGAGGGACCATGAGGCAAAGAGGGCCTAGTTTAAGGGTAAGTTCCAAAAGGGTGCTAAATTTCACCAAGGCCAAGGGTCATCTCATATTACTAATAGGGTATTTGCCAATGACTTCCCTAGGCCTCAAGGTGCAGGTGGAGTACCTCCTATAGAGGTGTGTCCTAAATATGGGAGCAAGCATGGAGGTCCACGTTTGAAGGGTTTTAATGCAAGCTTTGAATGTAGGGAGCTTGGTCACAAGAAGGTGGATTGTCCAAGGAGCTGTGGTAAGGTCCGGGGTGTAAATATGGTACCATTGGGTAGAGTTGGTCCTTAAGGTAGTGCCCCAAGGCATATTCGATTTTATACACTACGTGGAAGGCAAGGGGTTAGTGAGGTTCTCGATGTTGTTATCAGTATGTTGAAAATCTTTGACTTCGACGTATATGCTTTTATTGCTAGAAAGTTCTATGTTGATCCTGAGTTATTATATGAGTCATATGAAGTGTCTACACCTATTGATGCCTCTATTATTGCCAGGAAAGTTTATAGAAGTTGTCCTATTTGCATTTTGCATAAGTTGGTGCCTTGCGATCTTGTTGAATTAGACATGATAGATTTTGATGTCATTCTTGGGATGGATTGGTTGCATGCTTACTATGGTTCTATCCATTATTAAACTCGTAGGGTCGATCTTCACTTCTTAAATGAATCCATCCTTGAGTTGGAAAGCCATAATGTGGTGGTAAAGGGTAGATTCATTTCATGCATTAAAGCCCATAGGTGTATTTCCAAGGGGTGTTTGTACCATCTTTTGAGAGTCAAAGATGTGGAGTTCAAAGTCTTTAGATAGAGTAGGTTTCGGTAGTAAATAAGTTTCTTGATGACTTCCCAAATGACCTTTCCAGTGTTACTCCCGAAAGAGAGATAGAATTTGGCATAGATCTCCTTCCCGATACTCAACCTATCTCTATTATCCCTTATCTTATGGCTCCTGCGGAGTTAAAGGAGTTAAAGGAGCAATTGAAAGATTTGTTAGAGAAGGGATTTATTAGGCCTAGAAAATCACCTTAGGGTGCATTGTTATTGCTTGTAAAGAAGAAGGATGGGTCACTTAGAATGTACATTGACTACCGGCAACTCAATACGGTCACTATGAAGAATAGATATCCTCTTCCAAGGATTGATGAATTATTTGACCAATTGCAAGGGGCTATCTTTTCTCTATGATTGATCTTCTATCACGGTATCATGAAGTGATAGTGAGGGAGTGTGATATTACCAACATGGCCTTCTAGACTAGATATGGGCATTATAAATTTGTGGTGATGTCTTTTCGATTAACCAATGCACCAGCCATCTTCATGGACTTAATAAATAGGGTCTTCAAACCATACCTTGATTCCTTTATTGTGGTCTTCATTGATGATATATTTATCTATTTGCATAGTAGGGAGTAGCATATGGGGCATTTGAGGGTTGTGTTGCAAAGATTGTGGAAAGAGAAATTATATGCTAAATATGAAAATTATGAATTTTTGTTGAAGGAGGTTGCATTCTTGGGTCATGTGATGTAGGAGATGGTATAAAAATAGATCCTCAAAAACATTTATGTGACTACGAATTAGCCTAGACCATTGACCCCATTGAATATTAGGAGCTTCTAGGGCCTCGCGGGTTACTATAGCAGGTTCGTGAATGGGTTCTCCTCCATTTCTTCTCCTATGACAAATTTGACTCAAAAGAAGGTTAAGTTTGTGAGGACCGATGAATGTGAGAAAAGCTTCCAAACATTGAAAGATAGGCCTGTGTTTGTTCCTATATTGTCACTGCTAGAAGGTCTTGACGATTTTGTTGTGTATTGTGATACATCTAGGGTTGATTTAGGTTGTGTGCTTATGCAAAATGGTAAGGTCATAGCCTATGCTTCTAGGCAACTCAAAGTGCATAAAAAGAACTACCCTAACCATGATCTTGAATTGGTTGTCATGGTGTCTGCATTAAAGTTTTAGCATCATTATTTGTATGGGTTGCATGTTGATATCTTCACCAATCATAAGAGTCTCCAATATGTCTTCACTCAAAAAGATCTTAACTTATGCATTACCACCTAGGTAAGGCAAATTTTGTCGCAGATACCTTGAGTTGGTTGTTTATGGGTAGCCTAGCTCATATGGATAGTGGTGATAGAGAGACGGCTAGTTAGGTGCATAGTTTTGCAAGATTAGGTGTAAGTTTTGAAGATGTGGGTAGTGGTGTTGTTATGGGTGATGGTTCCAAATATTTATTAGTTGATGAGGTGATAGAAAAACAAGATATTGACTCCTCTTTGCTTGAGTTGAAGGCTTTGCTGAAAGAAGGCAAGATAGAGATTTTCTCCCAAGGGGGAGATTGGGCCCTTAGATACCAAGGAAGGTTGTGTGTGCCATGTGTTGATGGTTTTACGGAGATATTCTTGATAAAGCCAATAATTCCTCTTATTCTATCCATCCTTGTTCCACCAAAATGTATAGACTTGAGGGATGTGTAGACTTGAGGGATGTTATTGGTGGGGAGGCAAGAAGGGGGACATCCAAATTCATTTTTTTCAGTTGCCATAGTTATTAGTAAGTCAAAGCCAAACATCAAAAGCTAGGTGTCCTAACCCAAGACACAAAGATTCCTACTTGGATGTAGGAGGTAATTAATATGGATTTTGTGGTTGGATTGCCCAAGATTAGAAAAGGTTTTGATTCCATATGTGTGATGGTTGATAGGATGACGAAATCAGCTCATTGTCTACCAGTTAAGACGATATATGGGGCTAAAGAGTATGCAAGGTTGTACATCCATGAGTTAGTGAGGTTACATGGGATTCCATTATCCATCGTATTGGATCAGAGTGCACAATTCACTTCACACTTTTGGAGGTCTTTTCAAAGGGTTCTTAGTATAAAAGTTCACCTTTGTGCGGCCTTTCATCCCCAAATGGATGGCCAAGCCAAAAGAACCATTCAAACCCTTGAGATATGCTTAGGGCATGTGTATTGGAGTTGATGGGTAGTTGGGATGACCATCTTCCTTATATTGTATTTGCATACAACAATAACTATCATTTTAGCATCAGTATGGCTCCTTTTGAGGCTCTTTATGGGAGATGATGTAGATCACGGTCGGTTGATTTGAGGTTGGAGAGGTGGCCTTATTGGGACTTAATCTAGTTGTGGATGTTCTTAAGAATGTTATTATTATTAGGGAAAGGTTAAGAATGACTCAAAGTCATCAAAAATCATATGCCGATGTGAGAAGAAGAGACCTTTTATTCATAGTGGGTGATTGGGTTTACTTGAAGGTTTCTCCAATGAAAGGTGTGGTCCATTTTGGTTAAAAAGGGAAATTGAGTCCAAGGTATATTAGTACTTATGTGGTCTTGAAGAGGGTTGGCAAGGTAGCTTATAATTGAATTTGCCTAGTGAAATGAACTTTGTTCATTGGGTGTTCCATATCTCTATATTGAGGAAATCTGTAGGTGACCCTAATGCCATTGTGCCTCTTGATGTGGTGGGTGTTGTTGAGGAAAACTTGACTTATGAGGAGGTACCGGTTTAGATTTTTGATAGACAAGTGAAGAGTTTGAGGAACAAGGAGGTGACATACATTAAGGTCCTTTAGAGGAACCAACAAGCTGAAAGTCCTACATGGGAGGCCGAAGAGGACATGGAAAAGCGATATCCTTATCTTTTCTACTCCACTCAAGCCTAAGATACTAATACTAAGTCCCCTATGTGATTTCAAGTCTTAATTTTTGGCCTTTAGCCATTCATGCATTCATGTTTATATAGGCAAGGTTTTATGGTAAATTTTGATTTTCATGCTGAGACTTTTGAAAATCATATATAGAAACATTTGTGTTAGGGTAAAAATCTTCATGGCTACCTTCCTTATGTAAGTTTCTTTTGCATTCATGGATGAATGTTCCCAACAGGGAGATGCTATGACACTTAGTCACTTTATACTCTTATACATAAATATTCAAGCCTCATTTGGTTAGATTGGGTGTGTACTAGATTCACGGGAGACTCCTAATACCTAGACGAGTTCAAGACTTACCTCCAAGTTGAGTTTTGGCTATTATTTCATATAAGTGTCAACTTTAAACTAGAATAAGTCTTAGCATATTTGGAACTGGGTTGACCAACATTTCAATTGAAAGACCTTTGATTTAACTTCGCAATACACTTGTTTTCACCTCATTCCGAGGTCAGATGAAGGAGTTACGATCTTTTTCGTGAAACCCTCCCATACAATGTTGTCACACGGATTTTTTGATGGCCAGTGTGGCCTTTGATAGGGCATTTGGGGCAGCTGCAGTTGTAAAAGGCCATTTTTTGCACTAATTAAGGTGGCATGGACAGTGATACAGGCCGTGTGGCTTACCACTGACTATGGGGATGGCCACAAGGTATGCCAAAGGGAGCTTGTTGGAAATTGTGGAAAATATAGCTAAAGGTAGTGCTACAGGAACTATTGACAGGCCGAGTAGAGTTGGACGGCCCATGGACCTTGGACATGTGGTGACCTACAACATTTGTTTTGTCTAAGTGAGGTGGGATAGACCTGTACATAGTATGTGTAATGCCACACTGTCCGTGAAGCGGTCCTTCTAAGTGATGAGACGTCAATTTTTTCAAGTTTCCCAACTTCCATTTTTTTTGCTAAGGCACTTCATATGGGCACTCCACTTGACCTGTGGAGTGCCATACGGCCATAGAAGTCTACAATGAGATGACACTTTGCCATTTTTTCTATTCGTTCACTAATGGCATGTTCATAAATGCTAATTATCCTAATGACCCTTTTTGACTTTTAGGCTATCTTAACCTTCCTAGAAGACCTAAACTCTTATCTTAAGGACCCAATTTCACTACTCTCATCTCAATCACACTCCCAAATCCTCTCAAGAGCCTCCATCAATCCCCAATTTCAAGGAAACCTAACAACAAGATTGGATTCCAAGATCATTTCCAAGCCCCCATTCTTCCCAATCTCATTTCCAAGCAACTCTAGACCTAAGCTATGTGAGCTTCTTTTATGGATTCCTTTGACCCACGATACCCAAGCTTTCTTTTTCCTAAATTTCATGATTTAAAGTTGAGTTTACAATTGGGTTTACTACTATGAACATGCCTATGAACTTTGAGTTTACAAATGGGTTTACTAGCATAAACATGTCTATGAACTATGTTAAAACTATGTAAAGTTGTGACTATTAATTAAGGTTCACATGTTAAAAATAGACAAAGGCCAATATCAAGGTTTTTCATCAAACAATAAGCTAGCAAGATGTCAAGAAAGAATGAGTACATGAGAAGTTAAAAAATATGGAACAAGGATCCACTCACTCATTTGGTAGGTCATTTAGGCTAAAAGTGGATTCACTAAAATAACAAAGGCCTATGATCCTTTCCAAATCAACCACATCATCAAACCAATTTTAGAGTAATAAGGCAAGTTTTGAGTTCATACAAGATATATGAATGCAGCAACATAAGCTCACAACACATATGACATTGCACCCACAATCAAGTACAGACTCAAAGTTCATGCTTCAAGCCTCAACTTACCTTCATATTATCAGAACAAACATTGCCAGATACTCAAAATGCATGAACGCATCAACAATCACTATCATAAAAATTTTTAGGGTACCTAATTTTTTGTCAAAACTTTAAAAGGCACCTAAGACTATGTATATGCCAACAGATAATACTACTATGAATTTACATGTTATCTATACTACCTAAACATGTCAGTTCCCAGAAAAGTAAATATCCAAAAGGAAAAATAATCACGGCATAAAACCTTGGGATCAAAAATACGGGAAGTTATGGACACATGGTTACTCAAACTTCACATTAATACATAACTTCCCACACCTCCCCAAAATAGGATACTTTGTCCTCAAAGTAAAGATAAGAATGAAAACAAGACACAATAACTTAGAAATATACTTATATATATATTAAAACCCAAAAACTAATATCCACAATCTAAGTAAAAACAACATCCAACATAAAAATATCTAAACACATGAAAAAACAACATAATAAAAAGATTGTCTAACAACGAACAAAGTATCCATAAGGACAAAATAAGAATTGGGGTCAAAAGAAGTCAAACATCATGTTGCATCAAGCACCAATCTCTGGCTAATCTGTAGGGTCCTGGGGCACTTTCTCCTCCTCAGTAATATGGGTCATAGCTATACGTAAACTACCCTCTCCATGTGGATTATATTTCTCGTTGTGTGGGCGACAACAGGATCCACTCTTGCATGAACTCCTCTGGTATCAGCTCGTCCATTGGGGCTGCTGCATCATCAGGTCGAGGCCTCTTCTAGCTCATCTCTGGATCATCATCATGCTCAAAGGGCCTCTTTCCATGGACGTGGGGATGGTTAGCTAGCCAACTAAATGCCTTATCGCACACTAGTACTACCTCAGGGACTGCAACAAGAGCTGCCAACATCTACAATAAGTTGGCCTTAAACTTGGCGAACTTCTCTGTCACCATGCTCGTGTCATCAGCACTAGCGCACCTATGTTTGCAGTGGACTCATATCTCAAAAGCATCGACTAGAGCATCCACCACTCTAACTCTCTCATCAACCAAATCGCGAGCAAATCCCTTCATCCTCTCCTCTAAGTACCGTACAATCTGGTCAACCCAAGGTCTAACCCATGGAGATAGGGCCTAAAGTCTGGACTCTGATGTAGCCACCCTACATAATAATGCCTGAAAAGCAATATGAAAAGTAAGAGAATCAACTACTAATGTAGTTGTTGTTGGTGCTACAGTATTGAAGGATAGTGTGCATTTGATCTCCACAGCTAGCATGGGCTCTAAAGTAGTGTCAGTAGTAGTTGGAGGTGCACTCTGAGTCAGAGGCTCTATTGGGAATGGCTCTGGAATAGGAGGGGTTCCTCGTGCTAAGGCCATCGGCTTCTCGTCAGCCTTTTTCAGGCTAGAATCCATGGTGTATGTAGCCTCTATGTGTTGGTCCTAGTAGGGGTCAATAAAAGCACCCGCTGCACTATATAACCGATGAATCAAACTAGGAAATAGTAGTGAGGTGTTCATCCGAATGGCTGCTAGTGGATCGGCTCTAATATGATCCAGGCCCAGTTTATCTCATAACTAGCTAATATGCTGCCTAATAACACAGCTCGCTCCAAGCTGATCACATTATCTATGAAAGTGGGCCAAATATGCCAATGGATAATGGACCCAAAAAAGTTGGCTCAGAAAGAGAGGTGAGCCTCCATAATAATATCAGTATGGTTAGTAACACATGTTGACTCAAAGCCCTCATCACAAATCTAGCTAGCAATCCATCTTAGAAGCTCTATCCTAGCCCTGATGTCCTTCTCAAACTAGATCCATCGAATGGTCTCCTCTATAATAGGAACTCTCCTAACTTAGACTGGCACCACCCATAACCTCAGCTACTCGATTGGCTTCTTTTCTTTGGTAACCCCGATGGAGTGTAGCAAGATACCCCCATAAAACTCACGGACTATGAAAGGGACATACTTGCCCAGCTGCTATGTGATCCATAGTAGCCCATGTCTGTCTAACACTTCGTCTAATCCTGGCACTTTATGCAATCCTTAGTCATTCAGTCTAGACTCTTCATGAAATTGTCGTACTCGTTTGCCCTATCCCTTAGGCTCTATTCCCTTATGATATATCTCTTTTATACTTTGGACATACCATCTACAATCAGCTACGGGCTGTGATAGGACTTCGTCCCATTGGGTCTGGGAGGTGCTCTCAAATTTCAACTCTAACCCTGAGTGTGTGGGGGTCATTTGTGTAGGCTGCTATTAGACTCGTCTCTGTTACCCTGTTGTTCCTCTTCTTCAGACTAGGAGAAACTGCTAACTTCTGTGAGAGTATATGTTGCAAGTTCATGGGTATGAGGTCTATTAACTTTGGGGTCTATTCTGACCATGTGAACTTCTAGAGACCCCTCAGACCTCTCTGCCTCAGAAGATTCATCAATCAACCTCTGTTGTAAGGAATGGACTGCTCATTTATCCTTTGGAGGCATTATATATGCAAAATAACCATACGACCCATGTGAGCATAAAGATGTTTGATCAAATGAGTTACATAAAAGAGAACAAGAAATGAAAACACTGAAATAGAGAAATAAAATAAAACAGAAGACAAAATTCTCTGATGCAATTGCAGGTCTGCAGGTACGAGTATAGTTACAACTCGTAGGATGACATACAAGTTGTACACTGCCCTCATAGTAAAAACAATTCTAGAAAAAAAAGTTTGAACTTAGATATGAGAAGTAGTTACAAGTTGTAGCAGAGCCTGTGAGTCATAGCATGGCCTCGTACCTATTTCCAAAGACATTTTCAAAGACTAAGCCAGGATTATGAGACCCCTACTACGAGTCATAACAGGCATTACGAGTTATAGGTAAGTCTTGCATGAAAAACATGAAAAAAACATAGTTGAGTGATGCTTGCTATAAGGGACCACTATGACTCATAGGGGAGCCTACGAGTCATAGAAGGGCCTCATAGCTAGAAACAGGAGACCCTAGTAGTATCTAACACTTTCCCACAACAAGCCCAAAAAAGACACACAAACTTAGAAATTTACACTTAAAGGAGCAATATGATATAGTAGATACATAGATAGTCCCAAAATGACATCAGAGAGCAAAAGCAACCAACATCCCTAAGAATCAAAGGTAATTCCAACTCACATCATACAAAACCAAGAGCACTGTCCTATCCAAACTAGCACTCTTTATCAACCAAACTGAGGTGTAGGTGTCATTTAGATGATTTCAATCAAGTTCAATAATCTAAGGCATATAAAACACACCTACAATAACCAAATTCTCATTCCGAAAATAATTCTCAATGCTTAGGCAACAAATAAGTACTACACTCAAGGGATCAAGAATTTAGACAATCACAACCACCCATTCAAGAATTTCAAACAAGGTTTAATTCTTAACAAAATCCTTCAAAGCACACCAGCCCTAGGTTTTTAAGTTTATATCAAAATATCATCAAATATTCTTGAAAATTCATGGTTAAACATATACACAATCATCTATAGCATAACTCACCACTATAATGCATAAGGATTGACCAAGAAGCCTATCGAGTGGTAAAAGAATTGAACCTATTCATTATAGATGGAAAAACAAGCCAAAACCCTAGGAAATACTGTCATTGCCAGAATTTTGGCTGAGAAATGACGAGGGTAGCCGGGGTTTTGATCGAAAAAGTGATTCAAAAGATTATTAGGGATTTTTCATCGCTTTAGGAATTGGGAAATGAATTTTGGGGGTCAAATCTTATTTTTACCTCCTTTCAAATGAAACTAGGTCAGATTCTTTTAAAACTGCAGATCAAAACTATGACATCCCGACTACGAGTCATAGAGTGTCCTACAACTCATAAGTACTGGTCTCGTAGTAGACCCAACACTTGTAAAAATTTAAAATTGCATACTTGAACACTACAAACCCTAATAATGACTAGTAAGAGACCCTATGAATCATAAGGTTGGCTCATAGTGTGTGTGCCAACTTCTGATACTTACTGATTTCCTCTACGTGGCATGACTACGAGTGGTAGTGATGACTATGACTCATAGGCTTGGTCATCAAAGCTGCTCCAAGTGCCATTTTCTTTCTTACTTTTAAAGTTCTTCAATTTTCACCTGCAAACTAATGTCTCAAAAGCACTACAATCTTCAGATTATTACAACTGCATCAATGTCTTTCAATTTGAAACAAACAAACACCATACTACCTAAAATCTCAATAACAAACACATTTAAATAGACTAATAATTATCAAATAAGTTTGGGTTGCCTCCAAAAAAGCTCCTTGTTTAACATCGTGGCTCGACTCAGTCATCCTTCGTGATCAAGAATCATCAAGGTCCCAAACCTCACTCTTTAATTCATCTGGGTGTTTCATGGATTGGGGATATCTAACATGACCTCTACATCATTTACCCTAAACCAAAGTTGACCTAAACCCATATCCACTAGGGCTCTCCAGGTGGCCAAAAATAGTCTTCCTAAAATGATGGACACCTAGAAATCAGCCACATAATCAAGGATCATGAAGTTCGTCAGAAAAATGAATTTATCAACTTTAACAAATAGATCAACAAGGATTCCCTCCGGCTTTTTCATTGTTCTATCAGCCATGAGCAACCTCATTCTTGTAGGGGTAGGAGTGTCAAGACCAAGCTTTTTGAATATGCCAAGAGGCATTAGATTGATACTCGCTCCTAAGTCACACTATGCTTTTATGAACTCAACATTGCCAATGGTGAAAGGGATAATAAATGCACTGGGGTCCTCTTATTTTTGAAAAAGGCATTTGGTCATAATTGCACTACATTGTTGGAGTTCTTATGAGAACTCCTGGCTCAAAGTGTGTTTCTTATTCACCAAGTCCATCGTATATTTGGCATACTCAGGCATCTTCTTAAATGCTTCTAGAAGGGGAATGTTGATAGATAGTTGCTTCAATATCGATAAGAAATGTTTAAATTTACCCTCCTTTTCCTTTTTCTTATGCATTTGAGGGAAAGGAGGAGGATTTTTTTGGATTGATTTTACTTTTTTGTGTTCCCTTACCTCTTTTCTTTGCCTCCCGACAATTTTTGGACCTTCTCCTTCACCTACAACTTCACCACCAAGACCCTTCTTCTCGACTTCCTCCACAATTACTGGCATAATGGGTTCTATGGTGCTTTTTCCACCTCAAGTCATGACTGCCATGCAATGACCTATATTCATTAGGTTTTGAGCAGTATTGCTTGGTAGGGTGCCCTTTTGGCTTGGTTCAATTATGAAGAAACTTGTCTAAATTATTGTTCTTGCTGTTTAATAGCCGCCGAACGAAACTCTATTTTTTGATTAATATTTGAAATATCCACTTTCATTCTCTTCAAGGTCTCATCTTAGTGGTTAGCCCTCTTCAACAACTTGGTGAACATCTTTTTGATCCTGGAGTTACTTGACGCAACATCACAATTGTGAGGTAGCACATAAGGAACATTCGTCTTGCCATCTCTTCTTCCCTATTCGGTCTCTGGCACTGTCTCTCTTTCATAGTATCCACCCTGGTTGTGTCTATATACCCCATCATGATTGTAGTTCTAACTTTGATTAATGGACCCTTGCCTCAAATAGTCTGAATTGGACCATTGGGGGTTGTTTCGAAACTCGCCGCTTGGTTGCTTACAAAATATGCATCTTTATTAAAGAATGGATCTTCATAGATGAGAGCCTTCAGAGGTTTGTGAGAGACTACTTTGATACTTACTTGGTTTTGCTTCAAGACCAAGTCCATGCTTGTACGAAGTTGATCATATTGCTCCATGATCTCTTTGTTTACCTTTGCTTTCTCATTGTTGGTGTTGACCGCAAAAGAAGTCTTTATTGTACCTCACTCTCATTGACCCTATGCTCTATTTGTTTTAACCACTTGCTCCATCCTTGCAGTTATCAATGCAAAAGGTTAGTCAAGGAACATGCCTCCTATGATTGTGTTGGTGCAAGCTTGATTATTCTCGTTAAGTGCCCGATAGAAAATCTCAACCAAGGCATCATCAACAATCTTACAATCGGGGACCATGCTCAAGTATTTGGTAAATCTTTCCTATGTTGTGCTATAGAATAATCTGGCAATTGCTCAAAGTTGTTTATTTGGTCCTTACGATACAACTTCTTAGATCTTGGGAAATATCTTTCATGGAATACTCTCTAAAGCTCAGCACAACTTGTAATAGTACCCTAAGGAAGCTTAGATAACAACATAGTTGCATTGCCAGTTGATAGTGGAAACACTTTTAAACCAACAACATCAAGAGAAACATTTTGTGTTGCCATGACATGCTTGCAAACAAACACCATAAATTGGAGATGACAGTGGGGATCCTCTGAGGGTAGCCATGTGAATAGTCCGCATTTTTAGAGCAGGTGGAGCAATGCACATGATACGTGAACTTAGTATCTGCCTGTAAAGAAGGCAATACTATAGCACCCCTAACATCTATGGCCATAGGGTTCAATCGATACTGATTTCATCCGTAAGTGTTTTCATTGAAGTCCCTAAGTTGTGGCCTGTTATCCATCAATGGTGGATTCTCCAAACATCCCATATCCTCAATCATATTAATATTCTCTTTAACCTTGATATCTTCATTCACTTGAGTCATTATTCTAATGAGTCAATGAATCTCCAAATTCATTAGAGCTGGGGATTGCCTCGGCTCCTTGTATTGGGCATACAACCTAGTACACCCTACTAGTAAAATCAAACAAAAAAAAACAAAAACAAAAGTCATATACAAGAGATTCCAGAAATCAACACTAGAACTAACTGATAGTGAAATTAAGTCAAAAGCTAGTAGTATTCCCCAGCAACGGTGACATTAAATGAGTATAAAAATGTCAATCTTGGGCTTAGAAAGATTGAGAAAGGACCAAAATAACCCTTCCTAAAAAGCTGCCAAATACCCCTACGAGTCATAAATAGTACCATAACTTGTAGGACCCCTTTCATAACCTTTCGACTCAATTTTGAAGTCTCTAGAACTTTATATGAGTCATACTATGACCCATAACCCATACTATGACCCCATAATGGCGTGTTCATAGTGCAACTTAGTAAAATGCAGTCTTCAGTAAAATGGTCATAACTTTTGACTCCGAACTCCAAATAAGATGAAACCAGTTGCATTTGAAAGCTAATTCAAAAGGATTTCATTTGGTTTGTATGGTTTATCTAATTCTTTGTGTGCAAAAATTATGATCATATGTATTTGATGCTTGCATAATCCAACAATCAAAATTTAATTTATAGAAAAGTCCTAAACTCGTCCAAGTACTAGGAGTCTCTTATGACCCTAATACACTTCTCACCTATACAAATGAGGCTTGAAACATATGTACATATGAGTACAGAGTTATAGGATGTCACAATTGAAACGCCCTAAAAATGTGCTTTGGAATGCCCAAAATCATAATTTCCATGTATCTCAAAATTCGTGTGTGATATCAAAAATCTAACTAGACATTATTGATAAGGAAGAAAAATTGAGTGGTAAATAGGTATAATCTTAATTATAGAAGACTCTTAGCAAAAAATAATTTTGCTAATTTTTGTAAAATAATCTTTGTCCATGCCCAGGATGCGACGTTCTTAGGGCGCAAATCAATGTTATTTCCTTCTCCGTAATAGTTCTGCCATCGTGGACCAAATGCGGACCAGTTCAACTTTTTCCTTAGTTTTTCTATTTCAGCCATAGGCATTGAGGTCATAATCTTATGCCCACTTATGCATAAAAACACCCATACTTAGCCATTTTTCAATGCTATATCACTCAAAATTCTCACAAAAACCTCTCCAAGACTTGACTAAATATCTCATTTCAAATTCAAGTATTTCAAGCATAAGTTTGGAACTCAAGAATTTTCTTCAAGCTCATCTTAAGAAAACCCAAGTTTGAGGTATGTGGGTTTCATCCATTGGGTCCTTTCACCCATGGACCCAATCTTCCTTTTTATGCAAAATTGCATGTTTTCAAGTTGTATTACCTATGGGTATCTCTTATTAGGAATTATAGGCATGAATCATATTGGGGTTTTACGAACTATTGATTGATTATGTATGACTATCTATAATCAAGCATATATCATGATTTGATTATATCCATTGAGACTATGCATGTTTTAATCTATAAAACTATGATCTATTATGAGTTTTGATGATGGATTTCAAGGTACCCTACATGAGTGTTTTACTACATGTTGGTGAGTTGACTTGTATTAAGTTTTCTCATCTTGTTTCACTCTTAAATTGCAGGATTTTGAACTAGTATCATCAACCCACCATGTGTTTGATAAAATGTCAAGTTAAGAATTCTCAAATAATTGATAATTTATTTTATGATTTACAGGTCAAGAGACGATATCATAATTAGAGGCTCTCTAATATGTATTGAATTCATGAAATTATCTATGATTTTACAAGTTACAAGTTAAGCCCTATTTCAAGATTTTTACGTATTGTGAGCCATTCATATTAAAATATGGGTTCATATATGATTATTACTACTTTCATGATTCAAGTTAGTCTCACCACTAGAGGTCAAGCATGTTTAAGAGATACTCATGTCATGTTTCCATGTTTCTTACATTTTGTTAAAGTTATAATTATTTGAAGTATTCCATATGATTTGACTTAGCAACAATTGATGCTTATGATAGGGGCTCGACTGAAGGGGTCCTTATATAAAATCTTTTATATCTAAACTATGTGCCACCATAGGAATATGAATATTACCCTTGCTATACTAGAGGATCCATTTAGTGAACTTTATCATGAAATCCTTTCTGAAATAGGATAGGTTCCTATAACGAGGGTTACTTCATAGAAAACGGGACAGGATCCTTTAAGGTAAAGTATGGTTTAACTTGGCAAGTGGACCACCTTTTTATCAATGAGGGATAATCATTACGATTCCAAGTTGTAGGTTGCTTGGACTTACTTTTGCTAGTTAGGGTCTCTTCCCGCACATGTATTATGTTCTATGTAAATTGAAAGATTTACAAGCATGTTTTACTACAAGCATTGACCATGCATGCCATATTTAGATTTCACTTATCTATTGCTTATTATTATGCATTATTACTATATTGGCTTTTATCTTGTTCTATTGCATCCTACATACTTAGTACATTCAAATATACTAACGCTTACTCTATGCCTACATGATATTACCATGTAAGGGCCAGAGCACTTTTTGATCATCCTCCTCCATGTGTCTAGTATGATCCTTCAGAGATAAGCTTTGGTGAGTCCTCAAGTCCAAGGTTACTATCTATGCTACTCTTGCTATTTGAGACTTCTTTATATTGAACACTTGTTACTATGAAGTTGACTTAGCCCCCGCTCCATTCCATGTTAAAGGTGTTGTTAGAATATTATGATGTACTTATACTATAAGCTTGACTCTTTATGCTTTTATGATTATCAAACCCTTCCTTTAATGTTGTTTCCCTTGTTTTATATCTCTCGTTGTTGTTTATTTTGCTTTAGCAACCAAAGATGTGTAATTGATATGTTAAGAGGCTTGTTTGGGGTCTCTTTGGGTTCCCCATTTGCTATGTCATGTATAGGACCTAGGCTTAGGTCTTGACAAACTTGGTATCATAGCATTAGATTGTTAATGATCTCAAAATCCAACACACTATGTCAATTAGAGTTTTAATCATGGTTGTGAAGCGCGCCATAACTATGGGTAGGAGTCTATGAGATATTTTAGAAAATATTTCACTTCTTCATGGTTTATATCATGCTTTAGTTGTAAGTGTAAGGATTTTCCCCTAAAGAATTCTCTTTGCTCTTATAGATCAAGATGATTCCAAAAACAAGACTAAGGAGAGCCCGTACATTCAAGGAGCAACCAACCCCTCCCTCTCCTCAAGGTCCTCATGGTGGAGGGATAGAGCAAGATGAGTTCTAAGGTGCTATTTCAATGTTGGCTCGTGTTATGACCAACCAAATCAACTAAGGGGGCCAAGCCACTCATGCCTCTACTCTACCTTTTAGGGTAACAAATTTCACAAGAATGAACCTAGTGGAGTTCCATAGATTCAAGACTGATAAGGTTCCCCAAGAGTTCATAGATAAGGTGTACAAGGTTCTATCCATTATGGGGTTCAATTTGAAGGAAAAGGCTAAGTTATAAGCCTACCAATTCAAGGGTGTGGCCAAAATTTAGTTCACCCAATGGAAATCGGAGAGGTGAGATGATAATGGTATACCTAGAGAAGAGTTCAAGGCTACATTCCTCAATAGGTCTTTTCTATCAAGCTGAGGGAGGCTAAGATGATGTAATTTATGAATCTTAAGCAAGGTTCCATAAGTATAAGGGAGTATCCCCTCAAGTTCAACCAACATTCCAAGTATGCTCCACAAGATCAAGGATGAACAAATTTGTGTCAGGAGTGTCTGACTTGGTCAATAAGGAGTGTTGTATTATCATCTAGTATATGATATGAATTTGTCTTAGCTCATGACATATGTCGAACAAATAGAGGGGAAAATATTAGAAAAAGAAGAAATGGTGAGTATAAGCGGGCTAGTTTTGAAGGTGGTTTCCAAAATTCCAAGGGTGTGACGGTTTTCTCAAGGCCACAAGTTCAAAGGGTAAGGGTCATCCAATGCTCCAAACAAGAGGTTTGCCAATGATAGGGTGGCCAACCTAAGATTCTAAGGTGGTAATGGAGGAATGGCAAAACCTAGATGCACGACATGTGAAAAGAATCATAAAGATCCATGTTTGAGGAATTTTAATGCTTGGTTAAGTTGTGGTGAGATGGGTCATAAGGTTATTGATTGTACTCATGCTTAAAACAAAGTTATAGATGGTCATCCATAAGGCAAAGGTGCAAATGCGGGTCCAAGGGATAAGGGAGACTAACAAGGGGGTGCTCCAAGGCGAAATAGATTCTATGCTCTTCAAGGGAGGCAAGGAGTGGATGAGATGCCCAATTTCTTAATCGTTATGTTAAAGGTTTTTTTATTTTGATGTGTATGCATTGATAGACCGGAGTGCCACTCTTTCTTTTGTTACTCTTTTTATTGCCAAAAAGCTTCATGTTAGTCCAAAATTGTTATGTGAGCCTTATGACGTGTCTACCCCCATTGGTGAACCTATTGTTGCTAAAAGAGTCTATAGAAATAGTTCTATGTTCATATTGTATAAAGTCTTGCCCAGTGATTTTGTTGAATTAGATACGGTGGATTTTGATGTCATTCTTGAGATAGATTGGTTACATGCATATTATACTTCTATTGGTTGTGGAACCTATAAGGTTAAATTCTAATTCACTAATGAGACAATCCTTGAGTGGAAAAGTCATGATGTGGTGGTCAAGGGTAGATTCATTTCTTGTCTTAAAGCCCAAAAGTTGATTTCTAAGGATTGTCTTTATCATCTTATGATAAATAAGGATGTTGAATCCAAAGTCCTTCCTATTGAGTCAGTTCCGGTAGACAATAAGTTTCTTGATGTCTTTCTCGATGAGCTTCTCGATGTTCCTCCCAAAAGGAAAATAGACTTTGGCATAGACCTCCTTCCCGATACTCCACCCATTTATATACTCCCTTCTAAATGGCCTCGGCGGAATTGAGTGAGTTAAGGAGTAATTGAGGGATTTGTGGCAAAAGGTTTCATAAGGAATAGTAAATAACCTTGGGCTGTATTCATGTTATTTGTGAAGAGAAAGGATAGTTCTCTTAGGATGTGCATTGATTACCAGTAACTTAATAGAGTTATTATAAAGACCAAGTACCCTCTACCAAGGATTGATGACCTTTTTGATCAACTTCAAGGGACTAGTCACTTTTCTAAGATTGATATTTGATCTGGGTAGCACAAAGTGAAAGTGAGGGAGTGTGATATTCCCAAGATGACTTTCTACTTTGAATTTATGGTTATGTCCTTTGGGTTGAATAATGCACCTACTATACTTATGGATCTCATGAATAGGGTCTTTAAACCCTACCTTTACTTGTTTTTGGTGGTTATTAATGATGATATATTGATTCACTCTCATAGTGAGGAGGAGCATGTGAATCACTTGAGGGTAGTGTTGCATATCTTGAGGGAGGAGAGGATGTATGCCAAATATGAAAAAATGTCATCTTTGGTTGAAAGAGGATGCATTTTTGGGGCATTTGGTGTTGGATGATAGCATTAGGGTAGATCCTAAGAAGACAAAGGTGATTAGGAATTGGCATAGATCCTTAACTCCATTGGATATTAGAAGTTTCTTGGGTTGGCTGTTTATTATCTTAGGTTTGTGAATGGATTTTTTTCTATTATTTATCCTATGACTAAGCTGACCCAAAAAAGGCAAAATTCGTGTGGATCTATGAATCTGAGAACTGTTTCCAAATCTTGAAAGATAAGCTTCTCTCCGCTCCAATCTTGGCTCTACTAGAAGGATTAGAAGGAGTTGTTGTATATTACGATGCTTGAAGAATTGGTTTGAGGGTGTGTTTTGATGCAAAATGGTAAGATAATAACATATATCTCTAGCCATCTTAAGGTACATAAGAAGAATTATCCCACCCATGATCTTGAATTGGCAGTGGTAGTTGCCTTGAAAATTTGGCGTCATTACTTCTATGGTTTCATGTTGATGTGTTTACTGACCACAAGAGTTTCCAATATGTGTTCACCCAAAAGGATCTTAACTTGAGACAAAGAAGTTGGTTAGAGCTCCTTAAAAATTATGATATGAGTATGCATTATCACCCCGGCAAAGCTAAAGTTATGGTCGATGCTCTAAGTAGAATGTACATGGGTAGTCTAGCTCAAATTGATCATGGTGGCAAAGAGGTGGCTAGAGAGGTTCGTCGGTTGGCTAGATTAGGGGTTAGATTAGATGAAGCTGATAATAGTGGTGTAGTGATTATTGATGGTTCAAAATCTTCCTTGATTGGGAGGTACAGGGAAAACAAGAACTTGACCCTACCTTGCTAGAGTTGAATGCCTTGGTGAGAGATGGTAAAGTGGAGGTTTTCTCCCAAGGGGAGATGATGTCTTTATTTACCAAGGTAGATTGTGTGTGCCAAATGTTGATGAGTTGAAAGAATTGATCTTGAAGGAGGTCCATAATTCATCCTATTCCATTCATCCCAGTTCTACAAAGATGTATAGAGACTTGTGAGAAGTGTACTGGTAGGGTGGTATGAATAGAGGCATTGCCAAGTTCATATTCGGATGTCACAATTACCAATAGGTGAAAGTCGAACATCAAAAGTTGGGTGGCCTAGCCAAAGATATAGAAATTCCTACTTGGAAGTGAAAAGAGATCAATATGTATTTTGTGGTTGGATTGCCTAAGACTAGGAAATATTTTAAATCTATTTGGGTTGTTTTAGGTAGAATGATAAATTTGGCTCACTTCCTACCAGTCAAAACCACTTATGGTGCAAAATATTATGCCAAATTTTATATTCACGAGTTGATTAGATTGCAAGGGGTTCCCTTGTCTATCATTTTAGATTGTGGTACTCAATTCACTTCTCAATTTTAGAGGTCCTTCCAAAGAGGTTGTGGTACCAAGGTTAAGCTTAGCACGACTTTTCATCCTCAAACAAATGGTCAAGCAGAGAGGACTATCCAAACTTTGAGGATATGCTTAGAGCTTGTGTTTTGGAGTTTATGGGTAGCTGGGATGAACATCATCCATTCATTGAGTTTGCTTATAACAATAGCTACCATTCAATCATTGGTATGGCTCTCTTTGAAGATCTTTATGGTAGGTGTTGTATATCCTTTGTTGGGTGGTTTAAGGTGGGGGAAACGGCCTTGCTAGGTCTGGATTTTGTCATGGATCCATGGAGAAGGTGAGGATGATAACGGAGATATTGAAAATAGTCCAAAGTAGATAAAAGTCCTATTTAGATGGTGAGGAGAAGTGATCTTGAGTTTAAGGTTGGTGATTGGGTTTACTAGAAAGTCTCACCCATGAAGAGTGTGATCCAATTTGGTAAAAATGGGAAATTTAGCCCAAGATTTGTGGGTCCTTATAGTTTTGAAGAGAGTGGGTAAGGTTGCATATGAGTTGGAGTTGCCTATGGAGGTGGAGATGGTTCATCTGGTCTTTCATATATTGATGTTGAGAAATTGTCTAGGTGACCCAATTGTTGTAGGGCCCTTGGATGTTGTGGGTATTGTAGAAGATAATTTGACCTATGAGGAGGTACCGGTGGAGATTTTTGGTAGACAAGTGAACAGACTGAGAAACAAATATGTAGCTTCCATCAAGGTCCTTTGGAGGAACCAAGAAGTCGAAAGTGTCACATGGAAAGCAGAGGTAGACATGAAAAAGCTATATGCATATCTTTTCTACTCTTCTCAAGTCGAAGGTACTAATATAAGTATCATCTATGATTTTAAGTCTGAAGTTTCAAACCTTATGTCATTTTGCATGCGTTCATGTTCATGGTAATAAGTTTATGGTGATTTTTGATACTCATCTTGAGACTTTTTCAAAATGATGTTTAAATGCATTTGTTGTATTTATGTCAAGCCAAAATCTTCATGATTAGTTCTCTTGTGCACGTTTTGTTGACATTAAGGGACAAAAGTTCCCAAGAAAGAGATATTGAAATGCCCGAAAAATGTGTTTTGAACTGTCCAAAATCATAATTTGCATACATCTCAAAATCTATGTATGATATCAAAAATCTAACTTTATATTTTTTATCAACGAAAAAACTTGAGTGGGTAATGGGTGTAAACTAGATTTTAGAGGACCCGTAGTGAAAAATAATTTTTGCTAATTTTAATAAAAGAGTATTTGTCCGCGCGCAGGACACAACGCGCCTGGGGCATGAATCATTATTTTTCCTTCCTCCGTGATGGGTCTACATTGCGGACCAGATGCAGACTAATTCAACATTTTTCTTAGTTTCTCTATTTCAGCCAAGGGTATTGGGATCATAGTCCCATGCCCACTTATGCCTGAGAACACCCCTACTTAGCTACTTTTCATCTTTATATTACTCAAAATCCTCACAAAAACCTCTCCAAGACTTAACCAAATATCTCATTCCAAATTCAAGTATTTCAAGCATAACTTTGGAACTCAAGCATTTTCTTCAAGCTCATCTCAAGAAAACCCAAGTTTGAGGTATGTGAGTTTCATCCATTAGGTCCTTTCATCCATGAAGCTCAATCTTCCTTTTAATGAAATATCGCATGTTTTCAAGTTGTATTAACTATGGGCATCTCTTTTTATGAATTATGAGTATGAATCATGTTCGGGTTTTATGAAATATTGATTGATTATGCATGACTATCTATTTGAAGCTTATAACATGATTTGATTATATCTATTGTGACTATGCATGTTTTTAGCTGTGAAACTATGATCTATTATGAGTTTTGACAATGGATTTCAAGGTACCCTACATGAGGATTTTACTACATGTTGGTGGGTTGATTTTCATTATGTTTTCTCATCTTATTTCACTCTCAAATTTCATGATTTTGAACTAGTATCAGGAACCCAACATTAATTTTCTCATCTTATAGCACCGATTGAGGTTAAGATGGGGACTCGACTCAAGGGATCCTTATATAAAGTCTTTTGTCTTTAAACTATCTGCCACCATAGGATTATGATTATTACATTACTATACCAGTGGATTTATTTGGTGCACTTTATCATAAAATCCTTTTCGAGATGGGATAGGTTCCCATAGGAAGGGTTACTTCATATGAAATGGGATGAAATCCCATAGGGTGAAGTATAGTTTACCTTGGCAAGTGGAATACCTCTTTACTGATAAAGGGTAATTATCAGGATCCTAAATTGTAGCCAACTTGGTCTTATTTTTGTCGGTTAGGGTCTCTTTCCACACATGTATTATATTCTATGCAAGTTGAATAATTTACAAGCATGTTTTACTACAAGCATTGACAATGCATGCCATATTGAGATTTAACTTGTTTATTGCTTATTATTATGCATTTTGACTATATTAACTTGTGTCTTATTACATTGCATCCTACATACTTAGTATATTCAATTGTACTAACGCATACTCTATGCCTATATAGTATTACCATGTAGGGAGTGGAGCACCTTTTGATCATCCTCCTCCACATGGCTAGTATGATCCTTCAGAGATAAGCTTTGGTGAATCCTCAATTCAGAAGAGACTATCTATGTTACTCTTTCAATTAGAGACTTATTTATGTTAAATACTTATTACTGTGAGGGTGAGCCAAGAAAGTGTTTTGGCCCCCGGTCCATTCCATGTTAGGGTGTTGTTGGAATATTATGATGTACTTATGTAATATGCTTAACTCTTTATGCTTTTATGATTATCAAAGATTTCCTTTAGTCACATTTCCCTTGTTTTATATCTCTCATTGTCGTTCATTTTCCTTCTATGACCAAAGATGTGCGATTAATATGCTAAGAGGCTTGTTTAGGGTCCCTTCGGGATCCCCATTCATCTTGTCACATCTAGGCCCTAGGATTGGGTCGTGATAATAATATATCCCCCTTGTAAACATTCATCACCGAATATCAATGAAACATGCAAGAGAGAATTAATTATGATGCTTCCAGCCTGACACGAATGCAAAAAATGCAACTCAACATCATTTTCAAAGTCTCAACATAAATGTCAATATCACCATAGACTTGCTACCATGAATATGAATGCATGAAAAAAGTACATGAGAATGGAAACTTAATATTTGAAATCATAGATGGGATACAATTTGTTACCTTTGCCTTGAGTAGAGTGGAAGAGGTATGGATATCTCTTTGTCAGGTCTGCGTTGGCTTCCAATGTGACACTTTCAACTTGTTGATTCTTCCAAAGGACCTTGACGGATACTACATCTTTGTTCCTCAACCTTTTCACTTGTCTATCCAATATCTCCACCAAGACCTCCTCATAGGTCCAATTATCATCCACAACACCCACAACCTTTAAGAGAACTATAGCACTTGGGTCACCTACAAACTTCCTTAACATTGACACATGGAAGACTGGATAAACCATGTTCATATCCATAGGCAACTCCAATTCATAGGCAACCTTACCAATTCTCCTCAAAACTCTATAAGGAACCACAAACCTTGGGCTAAATTTCCCTTTCTTGCCAAATCAGACCACACCCTTCATGGGTGAGATTTTCAAGTAAACCCAATCAATAACATTAAACTTAAGATCTCTCTTTCTCACATCAGAATATGACTTTTGCTTACTTTGAGCTGTCTTCAACCTCTCCCTTATCAACCTCACTTTCTCTAAGGCTTCCATAACCAAATCTGGGCCTAACAAGGCTATCTCACTCATATCAAACCACCCAAGGGGGGTCTACAACACCTACCTTATAGAGCTTCAAAGGGATTCATGCCAATACTAGAGTGGTAGCTATTATTGTACGCAAATTCAATAAATGGAAAATGTTCATCCCAACTACTCTTATACTCCAAAACACAAGCCCTAAGCATATCCGCAAGAGTTTGGATAGTCTTTTCGGCTTGCCATCCATTTGTGGATTAAAAGTTATGCTAAGATTGACCTTTGTACCAAGACCCTTTTGGAAGGATCTCCAAAAGTTAGAAGTAAATTGATCAGCATGATCCGAAATGATAGATAAGGGCACCCCATGCAATCTAACCAACTCATGAATATACAACTTTGCATAATCTTTAACCAAGTCAGACACTCCTTATTAACCAAGTACATGTTAGATACATCTTATTGTAGAATCTTTACAGTCTTACAATAGATCATAAGATACAACACATAACAATTCTTCAAAATATACAAACAAGCGGCACAATGTTACATCCTTTCTCCACACTTTGGCGTCAACAATCCTGAATCTATTTTAACTTTACTTAAATTGTTTCAACATTTTTACCATATAAACCAGTACTAAGATAGTCTACAAATATTCCCAAATCAGGGGAAGGTCATGGAACAACATATTACAATTCTACACAACCTACAAATGGACAGCATAACATTATGTCCCTTTTCCCCATTTTGACATCGACAATTCCAAACTCATTTTAACTTTAACCAAACTATCCTAAACACATATATACATAAACAAACAGCCTTAATATAGTCTCATAATAGTACCAAAGTTGTCATGAAGGATGTGAGGCAATAGCCTTCCATCCAACAGCACACAAGTTCATACTAAGAACACAATTAAGATATCCTATAAGGACTCACTTTTGTGGACCGTAAAAGTAGTGCAGCAGCTTAGTTAAATCACTAACAAGCCATACCTTGTTAAAAACATAATTATTACTTCATAATTCAGCCAACTAATAAAAGAAAATCCTCTTAACAACAAGAAACGTTCATAGCAATACTTAGGACACACGCTGTCCAGAATTTCCAACACAACATACTAGCATATACTTCTTATTTTTCATGAAAAAACCATACTAAATGCACAACTATAATGCCTTACCTTTGCCTTAAAGATTTAAGTTTTCCTTCAAGAGCCTTAGAGGATTGTATATTCAGCTTGGTAAAGTGAAATAGATAGAAGACAAGAGACTTTAGGAAAGCTGAAAAATGGTTTCAAGTGGAATGACTTTAGGGGCTGCTTTTGATCCGTTTTTAAAGACTTCTTTGGCCAATTGTTTCTTGCCCTTTTGATCAGATAATTACACTTGTCAATACAATTGTGATGCAGTATCTTATCCCTTAGACTTGGGCTTAAATGAGTCTCCAACTTATTGGGTCTTTTGCTACCCATTCTTCTCCTTTCTCATTAATTACTTTGGGCCAAATTTTCAAATGAATTGGGATGGGCTTGGTCCCATTTTCTATGCTTCCTAAACTAAAAATTTAGTTCATTAATGATGTCAAAACATGGTAAATTTACCCCTTTAACATGAACTTTATTCATAATCCAACTTGGATAAATTCGACGTCAGACCTCGTCTCCATTTAGCTAGCAAATTTAAACTAAGCAAGTAGGTGACTCACCAACTAGATTATTAATTCCTACAAGTACCTCAACTCTCTCACTTTGTTTAGGGCTGTGATCTCCTCAATTTAACACAAAACATTTATATATTCGGCCCTCTTAAGCATTAGACGCACATATCGCCCATTAACACGAGATTCAAGCACTTTTAAAGATTGGTGCTAATTTAACCAAATCATATCATGTTTCATTTAGATAGCATTAGTACATATGAAATGTGGGTTGTTATATATTCTCCCCCTTAGGAATATTCATCCTCAAAAGTTGGCACAATTGGATAACTTAACCATGTATAAACCTTTATTTAAACAAACTTTTGACAACATAGTAAATATTCAATCTTACGTACCTATTAGTGTTTCAATTCTGTATGTTGGACTTCCTCTCTAGTTTCAAATAAGTAAGGGTATTTTGATCTGATCGTGTCTTCGGCCTCCCATGTTATTTCTTCTATTTGCTAGTTTCTCCAAAGTACCTATACTGAAGCTATTTCTTTATTCCTTAGCTTCTTAACTTAACAATCTAGAATAACAATAGGTACCTTTTCATAGGTGACCCATCCCATATCACTCCTATGAAAGATGTGTAGATTGCAATAGATGAAATATCGAATGAAATAATGCATAAAAATCCATTGTAAAACTATAAATCAACACCTTGAATCACCCTTAAGAAATATATATCAAAATCCCTCCTCAAATCTTACAATTGATCAAGGGTTTATAGCTCAAAACATAGCAAACAATCACAATTTCACATAGCTTTCACTTAGTGTGTAGTGAATTTCATAATAATCAAGACACATTTGTAAATCAACTTTAATTCATGCAATTTGAGTAAAGGGAGGGTTAGCTATCCTAGGTAAAAGGAACCCATGAAAGAAACTCATATAGCTTAGGTCTAGAGTTGCTCGGAATTGAGATTTTGAAGAATGGAGGCTTGGAAATGATCTTTGAATACAATCTTGCTCTTGAGTTTCCATGAAATTGAATTGGGGCTTGACGGAGGCTATTGAGAGAATTGAGCATGTATTTGAGATGAAAGTAATGAGTTTGAACCTTTGGAATATTGTTTAGGTCTTTTAGGAAGGTTAAGATAGCATTGGAAGTCTAAAAAGGGCATTGGAGTAATTAAAATCTACGAAGATGTCATAAGTGAACGGATGGAAAAATTGACAAAGTGTTATCTCAATGGAAACTTGACTGGCATGTGGCACTCCAAGGTTCGTGTGAAGTTCCCATGTGAAGTACCTTAGTGAAGAAAATGGATATTGGGAAACTTAGAATAATTGACGTCTTTTCACTTTGATGGACCACCTCACGGGCCGTGTGATGCTTCACAGTTCATTTGATGGTCAACTAAACCACACTTGGCTGCAAAAATGAGGCCTAGCCACCTTACGCCTAGGCCATATAAGCCTTCCCCCTTCAAAAGGTCCATCAAGGGTGCCTGAGGCACCACCCTTAGCCATATTTTCTTCCTATGCCCAACAATCCTCCTTGACACACCTTGTGATCCCTCTATACAGTCAGTGGAAAACACACGGCCTGTTCCACTGGTCGTGTCACCTTCTTTAGGCCAATAATGGCCCTTTCCAACCCTAAGTGACCTACATGGAGCATCCAAGGCACACTAGCTGTCAAGTTGCCCGTGTGACAACACTACACGGGAGGGCCTCACGAAAATGATCATAACTCCTTTATCCAAACTCGGAATGATGTGACACCAAGTGCATTGTGAATCTAACTCAAAGTCTTTCATTTGACATCTAGTAGGCCACCCAGTTCTAAATGTGCTAAAATTTATGCTAGTTTAAAGCTGATGTTTGCAGGAACCATCACCCAAAACTCAACCTGTAGGGAAGTCTTGAACTCGTCTAGGTACTAGGAGTCTCCCATGAACCTAATACACCCCCAACCTAACCAAAAGTGGATTGAAACATGGATATACAAGAGCATAAAGTTACAAGGTGTCACAATATCTTCCCCTTAGGAACATTCATCCTCGAATGCAAAAGAAACATACAGAATGAAGGTAGCTATGAATATTTTAGCCTAACATGGATGCAACAAATGTATCTAAACATGATTTTCAAAATCTCAACATGAACATCAAAATTACCATAAAACCTTACCCATATAAACATGAATGTATGTAATGGCTTAAGGCCAAAAGTTAAGACTTAATATCACATTGGGGACTTAGAATTAGTACCTTTGGCTTGAGTGGAGTGGAAAAGATAAGGATATCACTTTCGCATGTCCGCTTTGGCCTCCCATATAGAACTTTTGACTTGTTGGTTCTTCAAAAGGACCTTAACGGATGTAACTTCCTTGTTCCTCAATTTCTTTGCTTGCCTATCCAAAATCCCAATCGTAACCTCCTCATAAGTCAAGTTATCCTCAACAATTCCCACC
Organism: Solanum sejunctum; assembly: GCA_025642045.1. NCBI lineage: Eukaryota > Viridiplantae > Streptophyta > Magnoliopsida > Solanales > Solanaceae > Solanum > Solanum sejunctum. The sequence goes on along the minus strand of JAOTQJ010197260.1, from coordinate 51,569 downwards.
ACATCAAGAGGTACAATGGCATTAGGATCAGTCACACATGTTCTCAACGTACATACATAGAACACCGGATGAACCAAATTCATTTCACTAGGTAACTTCAACTTATAAGCTACCTTGCTACCCCTTCTCATCACCTCATAAGGGCCAACATAGCTTGGACTCAACTTCCCTTTTTTACTAAAATGGATAACACCTTTCATTGGAGAAACTTTCAAGTAGACCCAATCACCCACTTTGAACTCAAGGTCTCTTCTTCTCACATCGGTATAGGACTTTTGATGACTTTGGTCCATTTTAAACCTCTCCCTAATCCTCCTATGCTTCTCAAGAGCCTCCATAACTAGATTCGGTCCCAATAAAGGCACCTTTCTAACCTCAAACCAACCTACTTGTGATCTACAATGCCTCCCATAAAGAGCCTCAAAAGGAGCCATACCAATGCTAGAGTGATAGCTATTGTTGTAGGCAAACTCAATCAAAGGAAGATGGTCATACAACTACCCCTCAGCTCCAATACACATTCTTTAAGAATCTTCAAGGGTTTGAATGGTTCTTTCAACTTGGCCATCAATTTGGGGGTGAAAGGAAGGTAAACTTTTGTACACCTCCAAAAATGTGAATTGAATTGTGCACCATGATCTAATATGATGGATAAAGTAACCTTATGCAACCTCACTAACTCATGGATATACAACCATGCATACTCTTCAGCCCCATATGTGGTATTAACCAGTAGAAAGTGAGCCAATTTTATTATCTTATCAACCAGCACCCAAACAGAATCAAAACCTTTTCTAGTCTTGGGTAACCCAACCACAAAATCCATATTAATCACCTCCCACTCCCAAGTGGGAATCTCTATCTCTTGGGTTAGGTCACCTGACATTTGATGCTCTGGTTTGACTTGTTGACAACTATGGCAACCAGAAACAAATTTGGCAATATCCATCTTCATGTCTCCCCACTAATACACATATCTCAAGTCCATATATATGTGGAATTGGGGTGGATAGAATGAGAAGAATTATGGGCGTCATCAAGTATTTTCTCCCTCAAACTATCAACATAAGGCACACACAGTCTACCTTGGTACCTCAAGGCACCATCTTCCTCTTGAGAGAAAACCTTTACTTTGCCCTTCTTCACCAAGGCCTTCAATACAAGCAAGGGTGAGTCAATATCTTGTTTTGAGATCACCTCATCAACCAAAGAAGATCTTTAACCATCAATAATAACCACACTATTACCTACCTCCTCCAACTTAACCCCCATTCTAGCAAATTGATGCACCTTCCTTGCCATCTAATTATCACCATATCAATATAAGCTAGGCTACCCATAGACACCCAACTCAAAACATCTGCCATAATATTTTCCTTACCGAGATGGTAATGCACACTCATGTCATAGTCCTTAAGAAGTTCTCGTCAACTTCTTTATCTCAAGTTGAGATCTTTTTGAGTGAAGAAATATTGGAGGCACTTATGATTGGTGAATAGATTAATATGCACACTATACAAATAATAACGCAAAATCTTTAATGTGAACACCATCGCGGCTAATATAAGATCATGGGTAGGGTAGTTCTTTTCATGCGCCTTGAGTTGCCTAGAAGCATAGGCTATGACCTTACCATTTTTCATTAGTACATAACCCAAACCCACTCTAGAAGCCTTGCAGTACACGACAAATCCCTCAAGCCCATCTAGTAATTATATTATAGGAGGGGACATAAGCTTATCTTTCAATGTTTGGAAGTTTCTCTCACATTCATCGGTTCACACAAACTTAACCTTCTTTTGACTCAATTTTTTCATAGGGAAAGCAATGGAGGAAAAACCATTTATGAAATTCTATAGTATTCCACAAGGCCTAGAAGCTCCTAACATCCAACGGCATCAATGGTCAAGGCCAATTCCTAATCACATCAATTTTCTTAGGATCTACTTTTATTCCATCTCCCGATACCACATGACCCAAGAATGCAACCTCTTTCCACCAAAATTCACACTTTTTATATTTAGCAACAATCTCTCCTCCCTCAACCTTTGAAACATAACCATCAAATGACCTACTTGCTCTTCCTTACTGTGAATAGATCAAAATATCATGAATGAAGACCACAACAAAGGAATCAAGGTAGGGTTTGAAGACCCTATTCATTAGGTCTATGAAGATGTCTTGTGCATTAGTCAACCCAAATGACATTAGAACAAACTCATAATGCTCATATCTAGTCCGAAAATCCATCATGGGAATATCACACTCCCTTATCCTCACTTGATGGTACTCAAATTGAAGATCAATTTTAGAGAAAAAGCTAGTTCCTTTCAATTGGTCAAGAAAGTCTTTACTTCTTGGAAGAGGATACCTATTCTTTATAGTGACCCAATTGTGTTGCCGATATTCAAGGCATATTCTAATTGACGTATCCTACTTTTTCACAAACAACACTAGGGCATCCCAAGATGATTGACTAGGTCTAATAAATCCCTTCTCCAACAAATCTTTCAATTGGTCCTCTGACCCTTTCAACTCTATCGCAGCCATATGGTAAGAGAAAATGGAAATGGAAGGAGATCTATACCAAAATCTATCTCCCTTTCAGGAAGGACACCGAGAAGGTCATTTGGAAAGACATCAAGAAGCTAATTTACAATCAAAACCAACTCTATACAAAGGACATTGGACTCCGCATCTTTAACCCTCACAAGATGGTAAAGACACCCTTTAGAGATAAACTTACGAGCTTTAATGCATAAAATAAATCTATGCTTGACCACTACATCTTGACTTTACCACTTAAGGACGGGTTCATTTTGGAAGTGAAACTTGACCGTACGGGTACTAGAATCAATAGAAGCATAGTAGGCATGCAATCAATCCATCCCAAGAATGACATCAAAATCTACCATGTCTTATTCAAGAAGATCACAAGGCATCAACTTCTGCGAAATGCAAATAGGACAACTTCTATAAAATTTCCTAGCAATAATAGAGGCACTAACACAAGTAGAGACTACATATAATTCATGGAACAACTTTGTGTCAACATGGAACATTTTAGCAATAAAAGTTCTAACAAAGAACAGAGTGGCACCCAGATCAATCAGAGCATATACATAAAAGTCAAAGATTTTCAACATATTGGAAATAACATCGAGAACCTCACCAACCCCTTGCCTCTCATGAATAGCATAAAACTAATTGTGCCTTGAAGAACCACCTTGAGGACTACCTCTACCCAATGGAAACGCATTTGCACCCCAGACCTTACTGCGGTTTCTTAGACAATCTATCTTCTTGTGACCAAGTTCCCCAAAACTAAAGCTTGCATTAGAACCCTTCAAACATGGGCCATTATGACTCTTCCCACATTTATGACACATACCATTAGGAGTCGCACCAACAATGACTTGAGGCCTAGGGAGGTCATTGGCAAACCCCTTATTAGTAGCATGATGACACACTTGGCCATGATGAAATCTAGTACCTTTTTGGAACTTACCCTCAAATTAGGCCCTCTTGGCCTCATAGTCGCTCCTCTTTCTCAACTTTTCCTTCTCCATTTACTCAGTATATGTCACCAACTGAGACATGTCCATGTGACCAATTAGCAAAGCAGACCCGCATTCTTCACTCACCAAGTTGGAGACACCCATAACAAATTTATTCATCCTAGATCTAGAATTGGCCACCAAAGGAGGAGCATACTTTGAAAGTTGATTAAATTTGAGAGCATACTCTCTCACACTCATAGCACCTTATTTCAAGTTCATAAACTCCACCAACATTTCTTCCCTAAGCCAAAGAGGGAAAATCGATTGAGGAAAGCCAATTTGAACTCTTTCTAAACTATCATATAACCATTTCCCATCTCTACCTTACGTTGATTATACCTAATTTAGGCTACCCCCTTGAGTTGGTATGCCGCCAACTCCGCCTTTTCATTCATCCCAACACCTATGATATTCAAGATTTTATAGACCTCATCAATGAACACTTGTAGGTCTTCATCCACCTTTGACCAATAGACATATAGAAAATAGGAGGATTCATCCTCATGAAGTCTCTCACCCCAGCTCTCGGGGTAGTAGCAGGGCTTAGAGCCCTTGATTGATTTGGTTGGCCATAACTTACGCAAGCATGGTGAGAGCCTCTCGTAGCTCACCATTGGTAGGTTAATCCTCGGGAGTTTGGGCCTATTTTCGTTTAGTGTTTGGCATGATCTAGAATAGCAAAGAATAAATCGTTAGGGGGAAAAAACTTACCATAACTCTATAACATCACTTAGAATATTAAGAAGGGAAACATTTTCTAAAATGCTCCATAGCCTCCTATTCATAGTCATGGTGCTCTTCGCAATTATGAATAGGACTCTAATCGACATGATATATTGGACTCCAAGGATCTATCAACCTAGTGCTCTGATAACAAGTTTGTCACAACCCAAGCCTAGGGCCTAGACATAACATGACGCAAGGAGAACCCGATGGACCCCAAGCAAGCCTCATAAAGAATCATTACATATTCTTAATTGTGAAAGCAATAAATCAAGCATCAAAGATATAATAATGGGGAAACCAAGGCTAAGAGAAAAGCTAGCAAAATATCATAGTCAAAAGACAAGAGTTAAACTTATATCTTAGATACATAACATGTTCAATAAACACCTCTAATATATTGAAAAAAGCGAGGGCCAAGACAAAGTTACCAGGCTCACCCTCATAGTCAAAATAAAGAATAAAGATGAATGTCTCGATATATAATAGAAGAAACATATACTAGGTACCCGAAGTGGAGTAATCACCAAATAACTTGAATAGCACTGAACTAGCTATGTGGAGGAGGATGATCAATTTGGGCGCTGGTTCCTACATAGTGACATCTTGTAGGCATAGAGTATATGATAGTACATTTGAATGTACTAATATGTAGGATGTAATGCAAAAATATATAGGCATCATAATCAAAATGCATAATATCAAGCAATAGGCATAATATACAATATGACATAAATGATCAATGCTTAAGTAAGACATGCTTAAGTAACTCATGCTCATATAGGATATCACATGTGTGAATATACCAAGCTAGATTTCCAAAGTACAAATCCTTTGGTAGGTTAGTGATGATATCGCCCCATCACTTAGGTGGTGAAGTACTAACACTTCAGTCGGTTGGTGATAATGTCACCCCATCACCGAGGTGGAGAAACACAAACCCTTTCTTCGATTGACGAGTGCAAACCCCTATCTCAGTTAGTGATAATTCTGCCCCATTACCTAGGTGAAGAAGTACGAACCCTTCCCTCGGTAGATAAGTACAAACCCCCATCTCAGTTATCCTAGCTCTTAAAACCACTGAATTGGGCATGGTCTAATACAACACTTATATAGAGTATGTCATATACATAAGCTTATTTCATCATCATATAGTGCATCATATCATATCTCATGCTTTGGATCTTCAATATCTCAAGAGACTACATGCAGACATTTTATCAAGCACTTAGAGGGTGTGTAATGCTAGTATAAAATCATGAAATATAGAGATGAAATTATGCAAGAAAATCCACCATAAAACCATAAGCTAGCACCTTGAAATATCCTCAAGAATTATACATCAAAACCCCTCAACAAATCTTACAATAGATCAAGGTTTTATAGCTCAAAACATAGCAAACAATCACAATTTCACATAGCTTTAAATTAGTGTGCAGTGAATTTCATAATAATCAACTTTAGTTTGTAAATCAACTTTAATTGATGCAATTTTAGTAAAGGAAGTGTTGGGTATCATGGGTAAAAGGAACCCATAAAAGAAACTCACATACCTTAGGTCTAGAGTTGCCTAGAATTGAGATTTTGAAGAATAGAGGCTTGGAAATGATCTTTGAATCCAGTCTTGTTCTTGAGTTTCCATGAAATTAAATTAGGGATTGATGGAGGCTTTTGAGAGAATTGAGCATGTATTTGAGATGAAAGTAATGAGTTTGAACCTTTGGAATATTGTTTAGGTCTTTTAGGAAGGTTAAGATAGCATTGGAAGTCTAAAAAGGGCATTGGAGTTATTAAAATTTACAAAGATGCCATAAGTGAACGAATGGAAAAATTGACAAAGTGTCATCTCACTGGAGACTTGACTGGCATGTGGCACTCCACAGTTCGTGTGGAGTTCCCATGTGAAGTGCCTTAATGAAGAAAATGGAAGTTGGGAAACTTAGAATAATTGACGTCTTTTCACTTTGACAGACCACCTCATGGGTCGTGTGATGCTTCACGGTCCATTTGATATTCCGTTGCACCACACTTGGGAGCCACCTCATCCCAGGCCACATGGGCCATGCCCTCTTCAAACGGCCTGTTAAGGGTGTCTGTGGCACCACCCTTAGCCACATTTTCTTCCCATGCCCATCAAGCCTCCTTAACACACCTTGTGATCCCTCCACATAGACAGTAGAAAGCCACACATGCTGCTAAGGGAAAGTTTGCATAAATATCATAATCAAGAGATAAGAGTCAAAGCTCATACATAGATACACAACATGTCCAACAAGTACCTCTAATACATAGATAGAGTGGGGGCTAAGACAAAGATACCGGGCTGACCCTTATAGTCAAATATAACATAAGAAAGTGTCTCAATACTTAGATAATAGCAACATAGACTAAGTTCCTTGAAGTGGAGGACTCACCAACTAGCATTGAGAAGAACCCATGTAGCCACATGGAGGAGGAGGAGGATCAACTTGAGCACCGATCCCTACATGGTGATATCATGTAGGCAAGAGTATGCGTTAGTACATTTGACTATACTAAGTATGTGGGGTGCAATGCAACAATAGATAGACATTATAGTCAAAATGCATAAACTAGACAATAGACATAGTATAATGATATGGCATGTATGATCAACGCACAAGTAAAACATGCTTTAATTAACTCATGCTAATATAAGATATCATATATGTAGAAAAGGCCAAGCTAGAATCCCAACTTGGTTGGGAGATGCCATTCACACCTGGACACCTTGGTGGTAAGGTACATGCCCCTAACACGGTAGATGTCATTCACACCTGAACACCCTAGTAGCAAGGTACATACCTCTCACATGGTTATCAAAGATCCTCTAACCCCTGGATCGGTCATGCTCTAATGCAACAGATTATATAGAACATATATATCATGTACATAAGCTTATGTCATCACCATAACATCAATCATATCATATCTGAAGCTTTGGACCTTCAATTCCACAAGAAACCCTAGTCAGACATTTTATCAAACACCTTGGGGTGTGTAATAGAGGTGAAAGACCATGAAATTTAGAGATGAAATCATGCAAGAAAGTCTATTATAAAACCCTCAATCAACACCTTGCAATACCCCCTAGATATTCACATTAAAACCCCTCGTCAAATCCAACATTAGATCCAAGATTTAGAGGTCAAAACATGCTAAAACAACCATACCTTCATGAACTAAAATCATTGTGTAGTAAATTTCTCAATATACGAGACCCAAATATAAAATCTACTTTAAATCATGCAATACTAGTAGAAAGGAGGCTTAGGCACCATGGGTGAAAGGACCCAATGGTTCAACAACATATACCTTAGCTTTGGAGAAGTTCTTGGTAAACGTTGAAGATAGAGGCTTGAAGCTTGAAGAGAATCCTTAGTTTCGGATGAGGGTTTTGGGACTTGAATTTCGGAGTGAAAATTGATTAAGTGTTTTGGGGAGTAATGAGAAATGCTTCACAGATATAAGGGTGAAATCTGGCTAAGTATAGGTAAAAACACGTTTAGGAAATTTTGGACCCAACATTTAGAAAAATTTGGACGAACTAGAAAAAGATAGTGCTCAAAATGAACTGGGACGCGTCGCCTCCGCGACGCAAAAACCCTAGTCGATTTTGCAATTTCGCAAATTGAAATTGTTATTCTTTCACTCTTAAATTGGGGTTAGACCCTTATTCACCTAATTGTGAACCCGTTTTCACAAATATGAAGTTGGATTTTTGAAATAACAAATGAATTATTAGATATGTGGAAATTAAAATTTTGGGCACACGTTTTTGGGCATTTTTGGGGGTCATTTTAATATCTCCCCCTTGGGAACATTCATACCCAAATGTAAAAGAGACATATAAGATAAATGAACAAATCAGCCCGAATAAGAATGTAACGTAACATGTAAAATACCATTTTCAAATTCTCAACATGAGTGTAAAATCATCATAAGTTTACCCACTTAAACATGAATGATTTTGAATGACATAGAGACTGAAATGTAAGACATGAAATCACATATGGGACTTAGTATTAGTACCTTAGACTTGGGTGGAGTGGAAAAGATGAGGATACCACTTTTGCATGTCCGTTTCAGCCTCCCAAGTAGCACTTTTGACTTGTTGTTTCCTCCTAAGGACCTTAACGAATACCACCTCTTCGTTCCTCAATATCTTTACTTTCCTGTCTCAAGATCTAAACCGGGAGCTCTTCATAAGTCAAGTTATCTCAACAACACCCATAATATCAAGATGCACAATGGCATTAGGATTACTAACTCACTTTCTCAACATAGAGACATGGAACACCGGATGGACCAAATTCATTGCACTAGGCAACTTCAACTCATAAGCTATCTTGCTAACCCTCTTTATCAAAATGTATTACACCTTTTATTGGAGAAACTTTTAAATAAACCCAATCGCCCACTTTGAATTCAAGGTCTCTTCTTCTCACATTGACATAGTATTTTTGACGACTTTAGGCTATCCTCAAGCTTTCCCTAACCATATTAACCTTCTCAAGAGCCTCCATAACTAGATCTAATCACAATAAAGTCACCTCTCTAACCTCAAACCAACCTATCCATGATCTACAATGTCTCTCATAAAAAGCCTCAAAAAGCACCATATCGATGCTAGAGTGATAACTATTGTTATAGGCAAACTTAATCAATGCAAGACGCACATGCCAACTATCTTTAAGCTCCAAGACACAAGCCCTAAGCATATCGTCAAGTGTTTGAATTGTCCTTTTGGCTTGGCCATCTGTTTGAGGATAGAAGGACATACTAAGGTGAACTTTGGTACCAAGACCCCTTTGAAATAACCTTCAAAAGTGTAAAGTGAATTGTTCACCCCGATCCGATATGATAGATAAAGGAACCCAATGCAACCTCACTAATTCATGGATGTACTATCTTGCGTACTCTTAAGTCCCATATATTCTGAACCAGTAGAAAGTGAGCCAATTTTGTAATCCTATCAACTACCACCTATATGGAATAAAAACCTTTCCTAGTCTTGGGCAACCCAACCACAAAATTCATGTTAATCACCTCCCACTTCCAAGTAGGAATCTCTATGACTTGGGTTAGGCCACCCGAGCTTTGATGTTTGGCCTTGACTTGTTGGCAACTATGGTAACTAAAACAAAATTTACCAATATCCCTCTTCATGCCTCCCCACCAATGCATATCCCTCAAGTCTATATATGTTTTGGTAGAACCAGGGTGGATAGAATAAGAGGAATTATAGGTTTCATCAGGAATTCTCCCCCTCAAACCATCAACACATGGCATACACAATCTTTCTTGGTATGTAAGTGTCTCATTTCCTCCTCGGGAGAAAACCTCTATTTTGCCCTCTTTCACCAAGGCCTTCAACTTAAGCAAGGAGGAGTCTAGGTCTTGTTTTGCTATCACCTCATCAATCATAGAAGATTTGGAACCATCAACAACAACCACACCATTACCCACATCTTCTAACCTCACCACAAATTTAGCCAATCTATGCACCTCTTTAGCTATTACCCTATCACCAACACCCGTATGAGCTAGGCTTCCCATATACACCTAACTCAAAGCATCCATTACAATGTTTACCTTACCTGGATTGTAATGTACATTTATGTCATAGTCCTTAAGACGTTCTAGCCACCTTCTTTGCCTCAAGTTAAGATCTTTTTGTGTGAAGACATATTGAAGGCTCATATGATCGGTAAAGACATCAACATGCACCATATACAAAAATAACGCCCAATGTTAAATGCAAACACCACAGCGGCTAATTTAAGATCATAGATAGGGTAGTTCTTTTCATGCACCTTGAGTTGTATAGAAGCATAGGCTATGACCTTACCATTTTGCATTAGCACACAACCCAAACCAACTCTCGATGCATCACAATCACAATAAAACCCTCAAGGACATCTGGTAGTGACAATATAGGAGCGGACATAAGTCTATCTTTCAATGTTTGGAAGCTTTCTCACATTCATCGGTCCACTCAAACATCACCTTCTTTTAAGTCAATTTTGTCATAGGGATAGCAATAGAGGAGAACCCATCGACAAACCTTCTCTTGTAACCCGCAAGGCCCAAAAACCTCATAATATCTGACAGGGTCAATGGTCTATCCTAATTCCTAATAATATCAATCTTCTCAGCATCCACTTTTATACCATCCCCCGACACCACATGACCCAAGAATGCAACCTCATTCAACAATAATTCAAACTTGTCATACCTAGAATACAACCTCTCCTCCCTCAGTCTTTGCAACACAACCCTCAAATGGCCCATATGGTCTTTCTTACTATATGAACAATAACAACAATAACGTACCCAGTGAAATCCCACAAGTAGGGTCTGGGGAGGGTAGAATGTTCGTAGACCTTACCACTACCTCATAGAAGTAGAGAGGCTATTTCCTGGGGATCCTCATCTCAAAACCCATAAGTAGAAAGAACTGGATATGACAAAAAGAAAAGGAAGGGAAGGGAACATAAAAAGTGACTAATAATGAATAGCTCATAGAAGTATGTAAATATGATAAAACTAACACATAATATGACAGATAATGAGAACACATGATTAAAAGAACAAGTCCTCCACCTAACCCTACTATACCCCAAGGCCTTGCATCCACCTAACCTTGCCAATTAGCCTACTACTATAATTCACTACCTCTACTTCTTTCTATCTAAGGTCATGTCCTCAGTGAGATCAAGTTCTGCCATATCATGTCTAATCACCTCCCCATAGTACTTCTTCGGTCTATCTCTACCCCTCCATGTAGCTCCCAAAACTAACCTCTCGCACCTCCTAATAGGATCATCGGTACTCCTTCTCTGCACATATCCAAACCATCGCAGTCTCGCTTCCCTCATCTTTTCGTCTATCGAGGCCACCTCTAGCTTCATCCGAATGGTCTTATTCCTAACCTTATCACTCCTGGTGTAGCCACACATCCATCTCAGCATCCTCATCTCTGCGACATGCATCTTCTGAACAAGTGTATTTTTAATTGGCCAACACTCCACCCTATACAGCAATGATGGTCTAACCACAACTCCATAAAACTTACCTTTGAGTTTAGGTGTATCTTTTTGTCATGCAATACATCAGAGGTAAGGCTCTATTTAGTCTATGCTACCCTAGTATGATGTGTGACATCATCATCGATATTGCAATTACTCTTGATGATGGACCCCAGATACTTAAAGTTTTCCCTCTTGGGGATAGGTTGAGTGGCAAGCCTCACATCAAAGTTTACTTCATCCCTCTCAACACTGAATTTGCACTCCAAGTACTCAATTTTGATTCTGCCTAATTTGAATCCTTTGGACTCCAAGGCGTGTCTCCAGGCCTCTAACCTATCATTAACTTTAGTCCAAGTCTCATCAATTAATACTGTCATCTGCAAATAGTATACGCTATGGTATCTCCTCTTGGATAGATTGCATCAGCTCATCCATCATCAAAGCAAACAAGAAAGGGAGCAACATAGATTCTTGATGGAGTCCCATCTCAATAGGAAAGTACTTTGAGTCTCCTCCCACCATACTTACCCGAGTTTTGGCTCTATTATATATATCCTTAATTACCCTGATACATGCCACTAGGACACCTTTCACCTTTAGACATCTCCATAAGACATCCCTTGTGACTTTGTCATATACCTTCTTGAGACCAATGAACACCATATGAAGGTCCTTCTTTCTTTCCCTATATTTCTCCACTAACCTCCAAACAAGATGAATTGTTTCAGTAGTCAACTACCCTGGCATAAATCCAAACTGATTCTCTGAGATAAATACTACTTTTTGCATCCTCATCTCCACTACCCTCTTCTAGACCTTCATAGTGTGGCTTAACAACTTGATACTCTTGTAATTGTTACAATTTTGAATATCTCCCTTATTGTTGTACAATGGAACCATTGTACTCCTCCTCCATTCATCAGGCATCTTGGCAGTCTTTATAATAGCATTAAATAGTCTAGTCAACCACTCAATGTCATCCTTGACCATGTTCTTCCAAAAGTCTACTAGAATCTCATCGGGCCCTATCGCCCTTCTTATCTTGATCCTACCAATAGCCTATCTTACCTTCTCAACTCTGAACCGCCTGCAATACCTAAAATCACAATGTTTTTTAGTGTGTGCCAACTTACCTAGCTCGATATCTCTATATCCTTTTTTATTTAAGAGTTTATGAAAGTAAGCTTGCCACAATAATTTAATGGAAGTGTCATCCACCAACACCTCTCCCTCCTCATCCTTGATGTACTTCACTTGGTGCAAGTTGCAAGCTTTCCTTTCTCTTACTTTATTGAGGCTATACAATGTCTTGTCCTCACCTTTGCCACTTAGATCCTCATAAAGGTGCTCAAATGTTGCTGATTTAGCATTCATCACCGCCATCTTTGCTTCTGACTTGGACATCTTATAGATTACCTTAAGCTTTTGCTTTTCATCTTCGTCCCTACACTCTAACCACTCTTTTAAGAGATCTTCTTATCTTTCAATTAACCCTGAACTTCATCATTCCACCACTGATCCCCCTGGCGTCTACCAAACGTCCGTCTCGAAACCCCTAGTACCTTGGTAGCTACCTTTTTTATGTAACTAGCAGTCATGTCCAACATACTGTTCACATTACCCTCAATACTCCATGCCTCTAAGTTTCTCAACTTTTCTTCCATCTCGTGAGAAAGGGCAGGAGTAAGGTCCCCCATCTACTCATAGGTTGGGCATATATAACCTTCTTCTTCTTTTCTCTCTAGATATCCACATCCATCACTAAAAGCCTATGTTGAGTGGAAACATTTTCACTCAGAATAACCTTGCAATTATTACATAGACTTCTATCGCCCTTTCGGAGAAGTAGGTAATCTATCTGAGTCTTAGCTACCGTACTATAGAACATAATCAAGTGGTTTTTCCTCTTTGGGAAACATGACTTAGAAATCACTAACTCAAATGTTTTGGCAAGATCATCAATGAAAACCACAACGAAGGAATCAAAGTAGGGCTTGAAGACCCTATTCTTTAGGTCTATGAAGATGCCTGGTGCATTAGTCAATCCAAAGGATATCACCACAAATTTATAATGCCCATATTTATAATGCCCATATTAGTCAATCCAAAGGATATCACCTCTCCCTCACCCACACTTGATGATACCCGGACCGAAGATCAATCTTAGAGAAAACACTAGCCTTTGCAATTGGACAAACACAATCCCTAGAAGAGGATATCTATTCTTTATAATGACCCTATTAAGTTGCCGGTAGTCAATGCACATTCTAAGTGACCAATCTTTCTTCTTTACAAGTAATACTAGTACACCCCAACATGATCGGCTAGGTCTAATAAATCCCTTTTCCAACAAATCTTTCAACTGCTCCTTTAACTCCTTCAACACTTCCGAGGCCATACAGTAAGAAGGAACAGAGATAGTTCGAGTGTCAGGAAGGAGATCTATGCCAAAATCTATCTCCCTTTTAGGAGGGACACTGGGAAGGTCATTTGGGAAGACATTAAGAAACTCATTTACAACCAAGACCGACTCAATGGAAGGGACTTTGGAATCCATATCTTTGACCTTTACGAGATGATACAAATACCCCTTGGAAATGAACCTATGGGATTTAATGCATGCAATGAACCTACCCCTTACTACCATATCATGACTTTCCCATACAAGGATGGATTAATTTGGGAATTGAGTCCTACAATCAATAGAAGTATAGTAGGCATGCAACCAATCCATCCCAAGAATAACATCAGAATCAACCATATCTAATTCAACAAGATCACAAGGTATGATTTTATGCAAGATGCAAACCAGACAATTTCTATACACCCTTTTAGCAACAAAGATGCACCAATATGAGTATACACCTTATATGACTCATGCAATAACTCCCACTCAACATGAAACTTTTTAGCAACAAAAGGGGTAACAAAGGAAAGGGTGGTTCCTAGATCAATCAAAGCATATACATCAAGATCAAAGACTTTCAACATACCAGTAACAGTATTGGGGACTTCACCAACACCTTGTATCCCTTGTAGAGCATAGAATTGATTATGCCTTGGTGCACCACCTTGAGGACCACCTCTACCCAATGGGACAATATTAGTACCCAGGACCTTTCCACTATTTCTTGGACAATCTACTTTTTTGTGACTAAGCTCCCCAAACTCATAGCACGCATTGGAACCCCTAAAACATATGCCTCCATGTCTTTACCAATATTTGGGGAACACATCATTAGGAACCATCCTACCAATACCTTGTAGTCTAGGGTGGGCATTGGCGAACCCTTTATTAGTAGCATGAGGAGGCCCTTGGCCTTGACAAAATCTAGCACCCTTGTGGAACTTACCCTTAAATTGGTCTCTCTTGGCCTCATAGCCCCTTCTTTTTCTTAATTTCTCCTCTTCCATTTGCTTGGTATAGGTCATCAATCGAGATAAATCCATATAACTAATAAGCAAGGCAGATCGGCATGCTTCACTTACCAAGTCGGAAAACCCCATAAAAAACTTATTCATCCTTGACCTAGGATCGACCACCAAGTGAGGAGCATACTTTTAAAGTTGATTAAATTTGAGGGCATATACCCTCACGCTCATACCTCCTTGTTTCAAGTTCATAAAATCAACCAACTTTGCTTCCCTAAACTCATGAGGGAAGAGCCTCTTAAGGAAGGTCAATTTGAATTCCTCCCAAAGCACCACACATCCATTGCCTTTCTCACCCTTACATTGATCATATTAAATTTTGGCTACCCTCTTGAGTTGGTACGCCGCCAACTCTGCCTTCTCATTTAGCCTAACTCTAATGGTACACAAGATTTTGTAGACCTCATCGATAAAATCTTGTGGATCTTTATCTACCTTTGGCCCATGGAAAATTGGAGCACTCATCCTCATAAAGTCTCTTACCCTAACTCACGGAATATTAGAATGAGGGGCTTAGTTTGCCACTACATAGACAAGTATAGTAAGAGCATCCCGAAGCTCACCATTGGTAGGTTGCTCCTCGGGAGTATGGATTGTCTTTCTCTAGTATTCCGCATGATCTACCATAGCAAAGAATAATCGTTATGGGATAAAACTCATCACAACTCTATAGCATGACTTACAACATGAAGAAAGGAATCATTTCCTAAAATGTCTCATAGCCTCCAATTCAAGGTCATGGCGTACTTCACAACTGTGAATAGGACACTAATCAACGTGGTGTGTTGGATTTCGAGGATCTAACAACCTAGTGATCTGATACTAACTTTATCACAACCCAAGCCTAGTGCCTAGACGTGACATAGCGAATGGGGAACTCGAAGGAACTCTAAATAAGCCTCTTTACTTGCCATTGCACATCCTTGGTCGTGGAAGTATATAAAAGACATATAGAATTGAATGGGGCATTGGGTATAAGGGAAAGCTTTGCAACACATCAACATCAAGAGACAAGGAATCATAGCTCATATCATAAATAGATAACTTGTCCAACAAATACCTCTACATACATAGATAGAGTGGGGACCAAGACAAAGTAATCGGGTTCACCCTCATAATCAAGTAGAAAATACGACAGTGTCTCAATACATAGATAAGAGGAAAATCATAAACCAAAGTCCCTAAAATGGAGGACTCACCAACAAGCTTTGAAAAGCACCATCTAGCCATGTGGAGGAGGAGGAGGATCAACTTGGCACCGGTTCCTTCATGGTGATATCATGTATGTAAGAGTATATGTTAGTACATTTAAATATACTAAGTATGTGGGATATAATGCAACAAGAGATAAGCTTCATAGTCAACATGCATAACAATAGGCAATAGGCATAATATAGCAATATGACATGTATAATCAATGAATATGTAAAACATGCTTAAGTAATCCATACTCATATAGAATATCATATTAGAAGAGACCAAGCCAACTATTCAAGGTATAAACCCCTTGGTGGTTGTGTGGTATAAACCCCTTACATAGTTGATGATAATCACACCTTACCAACACTGTGATGAAGTATAAATCCCTCGCATGGTCGATGAGAATAAACCCCCAACATAGTTACCTGGGCTCTTGTCCCCAAGATCTGGCATGGCCTAATGCAACACGTTATATAGGATTCATCATAGGCTCCAGTACAACATTTCATATACGAATAATCATATACATAAACTCATTTTATCATCATAACATCATTCATATCATATCTCATGCTTTAGACCTTTATTTCCTCATAAAGCCATAACCGAATATTTTATCAAACACCATGGGGTTGTGTAATAAGAGTAAAAGACCATGCAATTTAAAGATGAAATCATGCAAGAAAATCCATTGTAAAACCATCAATCAACACCTTGAAACACCCTCAATACATTCAGATCAAAACCCTTCACCAAAATTAACATTATATCCAAAATTTGAATCTCAAAACATGCTAAAACAACCATACTTTCATGAACTAAAAATCACTGTGCAGAAAATTTCTCAATATACAAGATCCACATATAAAATCTACTTTAAATCATGCAAAATTAGTAAAGAGAAGACTTAGGAACCATGAGTGGAAGGACCTAATGGTTAAACACCATATACCTTAGCTTTGGAGAAGTTCTTGGTGAAGGTTGAAGATGGAGGCTTGAAGCTTGAAAAGAATCCTTAGCTTTGGATGAGGGTTTTAGGTCTTGAATTTGGGAGTGAAAATATGGCTAAGTGTTTAAGTGAGTGTTGGGAAATGTTTTAGGGTATATGAGGGTGAAATTTGGCTAAGTATAGATAAAAACATGTTTGGTAAAACTTAGGCCCAACACTTAGAAAAATCTGGATGGACTAAGAAAAACTATGCAGAAAATACACGTCTCCGCGTCATGGAGAGGACGCGGAGGCTCTCTGGAAATTGTACCAAGAGAAATTTCATAATTCGATTCCTTTACGTTAAATTCAAGGTTAGACCTTTTCTCCCTAATTTGGACCTCCTGGACAAGAATATGAAGTCAGACTTTTGAAATAACCAACGGATTTTTAGATATATGGTCGAGGCCATTTTTTGGCACATTTTAGGGTAATTTAGGGTTGTACCATGTCCATTTTATATAAAGTCTTGCATTGTGATTTTGTTGAACTTCACATGGAAAATTTTACATTATTCTTTTAATTGATTGGTTGTATGCATATCATACCTCTATTGGTTGCAGAACCCATAACATTAGGTTCTAGTTTCCTAATAAACCTATTCTTGAGTGAAAGTGTCATGATTCAGTGATTAAGGATAGGTTTGAAATGCCCTATAAATGCCCAAAAATGTGCCTCAAAAATTCCTATAGTCTTAATTTTCATATATCTCAAAATCTATGTGTGATATCAAAAATCTGACTTCCTATTCATGATCAGGGAGCAAAATTAAGAGGGAAATGGATATAACACTGATTTTAGAGCAACCGTAGCGAGAAATAATTTTTCAAAAATTCCTTATCTAGAAAGGATCCGCACCCTTGGCGCAGACCAGTGTTATTTTGTAGCTAGTTTTACTGTTTCAGTCCAAGGCCTTGGGTTCTTGGGCCAATGCCCTCCTATGCATAAAAACACCTATACTTAGTTATTTTTCAACTCCATGTCCTTCAAGACATTCTCTAAAACCCTCATTAACAGTTAGCCAAATATTTTATCCAAATTCAAATGTCCCAAACTCATTACCATATCTCAAGAATTTCATTCAAGCTTCAAGTTTTCATTCAAATCTTCTTAAAGGAAATCTCCAAAGTTGAGGTATGTGGGTTTCAACCATTAGGTCCTTTCACCCATGGTGCCTAACCGTCCTTTTTATGTAAATTTGCATGTTCTTAAGGTTATTTACTTATGGGTATTACTTATTCTAAATTATGATTATAAACTATGTTGGGATTTCATAAAATATTGACTGTTTAAGCATGTTTTCAGCTATGACTCTATGATATATTATGAGATTTGATGACGGGTTTCAATGTATCTTGCATGAGGGTGTTACCAAGTATTGGTGGGTTGGTTTACATCAAGTTTTGTCACATAATTTCACTCTTGAATTACATGATTTTGAACTAATATTACACACCGGCCAAGTGTTTGATAAATATTTGGTTATGATTCTTGAGTTATTAATGATTTATTACATGGATTATGAGTCAAGTGACTTTATTATAGTGATAGGAATGCATGTATATATTGAATTCATTAAAAGTGCCTATAGTGTTATAATTTGACCATACCTTGTTGAGGGGGTGCTAAGTCTCAACCACTATGATGAAGGCTGTTATGCCCATCTACCAGTTAAGGGGTATATACCTTAACCACTATGATGGGGGGTGCTGCCCATCTACCATGTTGAGGGGTATATACCTTTACCACTATGATGGGGACGTTATGCCCATCTACCAGTTAAGGGATATATACCTTAACCACTATGATGGCGGTGCTATGCCTATCTACCATGTTGAGGGGTATATACCTTGACCACAATGATGGGGGGTGATATGCCCAACTACCAATTGAGGGGTAGATACCTAAATCACCTTCTAAGGGAGTGATATGCCTTAATTCCAAGTACTAGTTGCTTGGTCTATGATGATGTTCTCTTCCTACACATGTAATATGTTTTATACAAGCATGTTTTACTTCAAGCATATCATGCATGCCATATTGTTATAGTACTCATCCATTGCTTATGATTATGCATTTTGACTATGTTGCCTATCTCTTGTTTCATTACATCCTATACACTTAGTACATTCAAACATACTAACATATAGTATATGCCTACATGATGTTACGATGTAGAAGCCAGAGCCCCTCTTGACTATCCTCCCTGACTTAGGTCATGACAAGGTTCATGTCTTGTCTTAAGGCTAAGAAATTAATTTGCATGGGCTTTATTTATCATCTTGTGATTTTT
The DNA here is from genome assembly GCA_025642045.1 of Solanum sejunctum. NCBI lineage: Eukaryota > Viridiplantae > Streptophyta > Magnoliopsida > Solanales > Solanaceae > Solanum > Solanum sejunctum. Next base: position 32,321 of record JAOTQJ010197260.1, on the reverse strand, counting down.
AGGGATGCTGAGTCCAAAATTTCTTCTATTAAGTCAGTTTTGGTGGTGTATGAGTTTCCTTTTGTCTTCCCCATAATCTTCTTGGTGTTTGTCCTGAAAGAGAAATAGAATTTGTATAGACCTCCTCCCTATCATATGGCCCTGATGGAGTTGAAACAGTTAAAACTTAATAAAAAAGATCTTTATTAGGCCTAGCAAGTCACCTTGGGGTATAACAATATTTTTTGTGAGGAAAAGATATGGTTCACTTAGACTATGTGTAACACCCTGCATATTGTTAGACCGGGAAGTGAATGTTGAAGGAATTTATAACTGACATGGTCATACAAGACAATCCGCAACTCATGGATGGTATCAAGGGTCGTAGGAAGGTCTCATGGACCTTAATCCAGTAAATTTGAAAAATCATAGATTTCTAGAAATGGTTCAACAATTACAAGATGGGCCATAGACAGAACCAGGGCCCATCTAAGGTGTCATGGAAAGGAGCCCTAAAGAGCTAGAAATATTCTATTTCTAGAACTACCCTACGGAGGGACTTAAGGTTTATGAAAGTAATAATGGGTCATCCTACATGTTCATAGTATGGGAGATGGAAATTCTAGTAGCTTGACTTTTGTGACAAAAGTTCTACGAAGCCAAGGAATGAGTCATAAGAGGAACCATGGCCTATGTACGGAGTCTTGTGGATGGCTCCGATAGAATTTAATGAAGGGAGTTTGACATTTACAATTCATTTAACTCCTAAACTACGTCGTTTTTCCCCAATTAACTAACTTAACTGACCTAACTCCTATAAATCCTATTCCTAACTCATTCTAATTCATTCACTCTCATAATTCTCGTAAAGGCTCTCAAATATTTCTCTATCTAAGGATGAGAATCCATTAAAGCTAGGGGTTTGAAGGTTTGTCATAAGGTTTCTAGAATATATTTTCAAGTATAAGGATTCTCACTTGAGGTATGTAAGGATTCATTCATAGACCAGTTTCATCCATGAAGCCCGATCCAAAACCTCTTTTTACCTAAGTTTCATGATGATTTCTTTTAGCACTTCAAGATATGATTCCAAATGCATGTATTATGATTCCTACATGATGATTGTATTTATTTATGCATGAATTATGAAGACTTACATAATTCTTGTAATTTTCACGGAAAAGTATGTGATTTTAAGTATGTATGATTAGGGCTTAAGAAATTCATGTGGGTTACTTCACTAATGATCCAAATTGATTTTTTTCTTATATGATTCCTCTATGAATTTCATTAAGTTGAATGATTTTGACTCATTATTCATGAACTAGCTCATGGCCCTAGTCTCCTGTGATAAAGCTATAGATTTCATGATTATGATCTCAAGTATGTAAAAGCACATTTTAATGATAATGATAATGATGATGATGATGATGATGATGATATGATAACAATGAAGCTATAAGAATAATGATGTGATGATGATAAGGGTGATTAAGACCAGAATATTTTATAATGATGATGACAAAGTGGAAGTTTACTTACACTATATGGAAGGCTAAGTAGATGGACTATTCCTATGACATGAAATGTTTCTATGAAATATTATAATGATTATTTTACAAGCAAGGAGATTATGATTTTAAGGAAGTATGAATGTCACGACCCAAGCCTAGGGCCTCGACATAACCGCGAATGGGGAACCCGAAGGGACCCCAAATAAGTCTCGTAACATATCATTACACATACTTGGTCACGGAAGCAATATAAAACAATATAAGAAACATAAACAAGGGAAACTAGGACTACAGGAGAGAGAGAGAGACAGAGAGAGAGAGAGAGAGAGAGAGACAGAGAGAGATTTATATTTAAATAGCTTGAATATCATAAGTAAGTCAAAGCTCAAGCATAATACATAACATGTCCAACAACACCTCTATTACATAGATAAGAGTGGGGGCCAAGACAAGCAACCGGGCACACCCTCATATTTAGTACATATATAAAAGAAAGATAGTCTTCGAACATAGTATAAGAGAATAGTCATTGTCCCAGGAATGGAGGACTCACTCAAGACTAACCTGAACAATCTATCTAGCCACATGAAGAATCAACATGAGCTCCGGTTCCTACATGGTAACATCAGGTAGATATAGAGTATGCATTAGTATGTTTCAATGTACTAAGTATATGGGGTGCAATGCAACAAGAGATAAACTTAATGATCTACATGCATAGCATTAGACAATAGGCATAATATAGCAATATGACATGTATGTTCAATCTATAAGTAAAACATGCATAAGTAAATCATACTCATATAGGATACCATATGTGAAGAGTACATAAAACTAGATCTCCATGGTATAAACCCCTTGGGGTTAGTGATGGTAGCACCCATCATCCTAGTGTCTGAGGTACAAACTCATCATCAAGGTTAGTGATGATAGCACCCATCACCCTAGTGTGTGAGGTACAAACTCCTCATCAAGGTTATAGATGATCGCATGCATCACCTTAGTGATTGATCTATCAACCCCTCAACTAGGTTGGTGATGATCGCACCATCACCCTAGTGGTTGAGTCTTTGACACCTCAACTAGGCCCCTGAATTGGGAATGGTTTACCATAACACTTTATATAGTATTCAATATTTACATAAGCTCATTTCACCATCATATAGTCAATCATATCATATCTCATACTTTAGACCTTTATTTGCTCAAGAAACCATAATCGGACATTTTATCAAACAGATTAGGAGTGTGTAATGGGGGTAAAAGACCAGGCAATTTAGAGATGAAATCATGCAAGAAAACTTGTTCTAAAACAATCAATCAATACCTTGTAAAACGCCCAAGATATTCATAGCAAAACCCTCATCATATCCAACTTTAGATCAAAGATATATAGCTCAAAACATGCTAAAACAACCATACTTTTATGAACTAAAATCACTGTGCAGTAAATTTCTCCATATATAAGACCCACATGTAAAATCAACTTTAAAACATGAAATATTAGTAAAAGGAGGTTTTAGCCACCATGGATGCAAGGACCCAATGATTCAAAACCATATACCTTAGCTTTGGAGAACCCTTTAAAGAGACTGAAGATGGAGACTTAAAGCTTGAATGTAATCCTTGAAGAAATCCTTAAGATTGGTCTTGAGTTTTGGGACTTGAATTTAGGGTGAAATATGAGTCAAGTATTTGAGAGGATATTGAGGAATATTGAAGATGATATGACGGTGGAATAAAGCTAAGTATTGGTAAAAACACATATGCAAATTCTTCGGCCCAAGACTTAAAGTCTCGGGCTGAAAGAAAAAAATAGAGCCAAAATAACACTGGTCCGCGTCGTAAATGTGATGCGGATGCTCATTGGAAATCTGCATTTTTTGCACAAATGAGTTCTACAAAAATGGGAATAAATCCTTCATTCGAAGTCAAAACGATGTGAAACAAAGTATATTGGAAGGCTAAGTCAAAAGTCATTGAGTTAGTAGGTCATGGGCTACTCAATTCTTTGTGTGCTAAGAGATATGCCCCTTCAAATTTGACCCTCCTAAATAGCATTTATTGTGATTTTTGGATTTTGATACGGTTGCTCTAAAATTTGGGTTATACCCATTTCCCACTCAATTTGACCCCCTAAACAAGAATATGAAGTCTAATTTTTGAAATAATGAACGGAGTTTTAGATATATAAAATTATGATTCCGGACACTTTTGAGGCTTATTTTTGGACACTTTTTGGGATAGTTATACTATCTCACCCTTGGGAATACTCGTCCCAAATGTCAAAGAAATGTACACTTTAAAACAACATTTTCAAAACCTCGACGTAAGTGTAAAATCATCATAAACCTGCCAACTTAAAAATGAATGCATATGAATAACATAGGGGCTACAACATAAGCCTTGCAATCATAGAAAGCACTTGATATGTGATCATAAACTTTAATAGAATGAAGAAATGTGGATATTGCTCCTCCATGCCTGCTCGGGTTTCCCGAGAGACACATACGAATAGATAATTCTTCCCAAAGGGCCTTAAAGAACACTACATCATTATTAATCAACTTATCCACTCAACCATCCAACATCCCCACCAGAACCTTCTCTTAAGCTAACTTGCCCTCCTTAACACCCACAAACTCAAAGTGTTCTATAACACTAAAGTCACCAACACATCACATCCACCTAGAAGTATGAAAAATCATACAAACCATAAACATACCATAGGCAATTCCCAAACTTATGCAACCTAACAAACCTTCCTTTACACTCTATAAGTACTAACAATCCTCAATTCAATTGTCAACTTTAAATACACCTAAATAACTTGGTACCATAACCACAATTTCCCCTTTGGGAGACAACCCCCACTTTATCATCTTCTCACTCAAAACTTCCAACTCTAATGAGACGAAATCAAGGCCTCGCCTAATCTAGACCTCTTAACCCAAAAATATTTAGAACTATCAAGAATGCACACCACCATACTCAACTTCCCTTAGTTTAACTTCTAATCTAACCACTGATGGACCCCACTAATCTCCTCTTTGCCACCATAAACAAACATGCTAAGCTACTGAGAGCATCGACTGCAACATTAGCCATATCGGGGAAAAAACAATGCACACTCATAACATAATCCCTAAGGAGTTCTAACAACCTTCTTATTATCCTCAACTCACACCTATCATATTTAGCAATTAATCCCCCAAATGATTCATAAGCTTTAAATAAATCAATACCTCATTACTAGAAACCACCATGAACATACCAAAGTAGGGTTTTTAAGACCTTATTCTAAAGACCCATAATCATAGCCAATGCATAAATCGAATAACCAACTCCACCGATAGTAATAATGCTCACTTGGGGACAAAGCTCAACCAAAGGTCAATCTTAGTGAAGCGACTAACCTTTTGTAGTTGACCACATAGGTCAACCATCCTATTACAACCTTACGGGTTCTACACTTATTGGAAACATGTTATGCAAGTATCCTAAATTACCCCAAGAACCCAACACAACAAGATAACAAGACCCTAACACAACAAGCTAAGTCATTATCCCACAAGAACATTTATAATATATATGTACACACTTTCAAAGAGGTAATAGTCATTTTCCAAATTATTTCAATGCATTCATTGGCTTAAATGCCAAAATCAAAGACATATATGTGATCCCAATATTGTCATGACCAATCTTTTATCAAAATCATACTATAAAACGAAATTGGGCTTACCCATACCATAATTTTTAAGATAATTTGTGTACATGAATGCATATGCTATGAAAAAATAAGGAAATGGCATAGGTAATTAAGACTCCATTTAAAGATCAACATTTATAATACGAAGTGGAAGTGAAAACATAATTACATATTTAAATTTATAGTGTAATCTCTCATTTCAAAAGGAGAACATGTATACTTATAACTTCATAAACTCAAAGTAAATCCTCATATAACAGTATAAATCACATTAAAATTATCAAATAAACACTACCTATGTATCAATAGAATTTTAGGAAACATAATATTCAAATCCCAAATTAAAACATGTAAAATCCATGTAGGTTTTCTTGAAAGTAATTTTTGAAAAGCTCTTAACTTCATACTTGCATAATCATAGATAATTTCATGAATACAAAACATACTTGATAGCCTATATTCATCATGAAATCGCACTTGACTTGTAAAGCATGTACATATCTTGAGAATTCTTAACTTGGTATTTCATCAAACATTTGATGGGAACATATGAGGACATGTTCAAATCATGCAAAATGCAAGAGTTTAGATCATGAAATAGTGAAATCAATGCATCTTAAAATCATGTAAATCAGCCCACCAACATAATGGTAAAATTCCATCATGGGTAACTTTTGAATCATATCAAATCTCCAAAATAGTTCATAGACTTCATAGCTCAATCATGTAAAGTCTTAATAGACAAAGATAATCTCATATACAAGCTCAAAATAAATATTCATGCATAGTCAACAATATTTGATAAAACCCCAATATATTTCATACTCATATTTTATAATAATAGGTACCCATAGGAAATACAACTTGAAATCATGCAATTTCATAAAATAGGAAGATTGGGTTCCATGGGTAAAAGGAAGCCATGAATGAAACCCACATACACATGAATCCTACTAACACCAAGGGATAACACAAGAAATAGCAACTCCTGGACCTATCAAATCACCCTACTCACAACCTCCAATAATAGCCTACTAAACCCAAGAGGCTCCTGATATCAGATGAAGTCTAAGGTCTAGGCTAATCTCTAATCACTTTCGTCTTATTAAGGTCCACCTTAATACCATCACTCGGCACCTCCCAACATAGGAAAGCAAACTCTTACCACCAAAATTCTCATCTCTTCTATTTAGCATCCAACCTTCTTCCTTAAACATGTAATACTACCCTCAAATGATTCATATGCACTACCTCATTAGGGAACAAACCACATTATCACCACCAAACCCAACATAAATCTATTAGGGTAAGGACTAGAGAACTTACTCATGAGACTTATAGCCATAACTGACGTATTAGTCAAACCAAAGGACAAACCCCACAATTCAAAATATCGAAAAGGAATTCAAAGCCTTATCCACCACCACCAACAATTCTATAGGCAAAACAACTTAGGTTCAACACCTCCACATGTCACAAGATGACAAATGCAACCCCTTAAAGACCAATTCTACCTTAGAGTATAAAATGAACCTACCTCTCTTGCTACTATTTAACAACCTCCCACTCAAAGATGGGCTCATTAGGGAATCGAGGCTACCTCTATGGGTTTTATCATCCATGAAGACACAACATGTATACAACCATTCTATCCCTATAATGACATAAAAATCAACTATACCAACTCCAACAATCCACAAAGCAAGACCTAATGCAATACAAATTTTGATTAACACCTATTAAATTTCTAGCAACAATATACCCAACTAAGAGAATAGACACTAAAGATCTACACAACCACTTGGGCACATAAGAAGCCCCACTATCATCTAAAAGAATAGAGAAGAAATAGTAAAACTTGGATCCATCAAAATCAAAACCTTCTAATTACCTCCCTTCGCCTTAATCCTTAAAGCGGCATGATTAACTAAAAAAGCAAAGAATATTCGTTAAAGGGGAAAGCCCTATCTTACTTCTAAAGCACGACATGGATCATGAAGAAATGAAGCATTGCCTAGAATGCCCCATAGCCTCCTACTTATAGTTGTGCACAACAAAACCATGAATAAGACTCTAATCGATGCGGTGGGTTGGACTCTGAGGATCTAACAACTTAGTGCTCAAATACCAAGTTTATCAAGATCAAGCCTTGGGCCTAGACGTGACCGGCAAATAAGAAACCCAAAGGGAACCCAAACAAGCCTCAAAGCATATCATTATACATTTGGGACTAAGGGACAGAGAGAGAGAGATTTATACTTAAATAGCTTGAATATCATAAGTGAATCAAAGCTCAAGCATAATACATAACATGTCCAACAACACCTCTACTACATAGATAAGAGTGGGGGCCAAGACAAGCAACCTGGCTCACCCTGATAATTAGTACATACATAAAAGAAAGATAGTCTTAGAACATATTATAAGAGAATAGTCATTATCCCCGAAATGGAGGACTCACCCAATGTTAACTTGAACAATTCATCTAGCCAAAAGAAAAATAAATAGGATTTCCAGTTCCTACATGGTAATATTAGGTAGGCATAAAGCATGCGTTAGTACATTTGAATGTACCAAGTATGTGGGATGCAATGCAATAAGATATAAGCATTATGATCAACAAGCATAATATTAGGCAATAGGCATAATACAGTAATATGACATGTATGTTCAATGCATTAGTAAAACATGCTTAAGTAAATCATACTCATATAGGATACCATATGTGAACAGGAGACCAAGCTAGATTTCCAAGGTATAAACCCCTTTGGGTTAGTGATGATAGCACCCATCACCCTAGTGTGTGAGGTACAAACCGTTCATCAAGGTTAGTGATGATAGCATCAATCACCCTAGTATGTGAGGTACAAATATCTCATCAAGATTAGTGATGATCGCACCCATCACCTAAGTGATTGAGATATCAACACCTCAATTAGTTTGGTGATAATCGCACCCATCACCCTAGTGGTTGAGTCTTTTACCCCTCAACTAGGCCCTCGAATTGGGAATGGTCTACCACAACACTTTATATAGTATTCACCATATACATAAGCTTATTTTATCATCAAATAGTCAATCATATCATATCTTATGCTTTAGGTCTTCATTTCCCCAAGAAACCATAACCGAACATTTTATGAAACACCTTGGGGTGTGTAATGGGGGTAAAATACCATGCAATTTAGGGATGAAATCATGCAAGAAAACCTATTGTAAAATCATCAATCAACACCTTGCAACATGCCTAAGACAGTCATAGCAGAACCCCTCATCAAATCCAACATTAGATCAAAGATTTAGAGCTCAAAACATGCTAAAACAACCATACTTTTATGAACTAAAATCACTGTACATTAAATTTCTCAATATACAAGACTCACATGTAAAATCAACTTTAAATCATGAAATATTAGTAAAAAGAGTGTTAAGACACCATGGGTGGAAGGACCCAATGGTTCAACACCACATACCTTAGCTTTGGAGAACCCTTGAAAGAGATTGAAGATGGAGACTTGAAGCTTGAATGAAATACTTGAAGAAATCCTTAAGATTGGCCTTTAGTTTTAGTACTTGAATTTAGGGTGAAATATGACTCAAAGTGTTTGAGAGACTATTGGGGAATATTGATGAAGATATGAGGGTGAAATAAGGGTAAGTAATGTAAAAACACATATGGGAACCCTTGGGCGCAACATTTGAAAGTATTGGACTGAAATAAAATAAATAAGGCCAAATTAACACTTGTTCGCATCACCTACTCACTGGAAATCTACATTTTGTAGACAAATGAGTTTTACGAAAATGGGCATAAATCCTTCATCCAAACTCAAAATGAGGTGAAACTAAGTTTGTTGGAAATAGAATTCAAAAGGTTTTAAGTTGGTAGGACATGGCCCACTCAAATATTTGTATGCTATGAGATATGTCCCTTTAACGTTGACCCTCCTAAATGGTGTTTATTATGATTTTTGGATTTTGATACGGTTGCTCTAAAATTCTTGTTAGACCCATTTCTCACTCAGTTTGACACCCTAAACAAGAATATGAAGTCTTATTTTCAAAATGATGAATGGATTTTAGTTATATGAAAATTACGATTCTAGGCACTTCCGAGGCACATTTTTGGGTACTTTTTGGGGTCGTTTTAATGAACTATGTTGAAAGCTTTGCATATGCATAATTTCTGTATTCAATGGGATATGACTTAACACCAAGATGAATTCGCAAAATTTCATATTCCCATAACTATGTGCTGCCATAGTGATGATATTCGTGTTTATATGCCTTAAAGATATTCCAATGGATCCATATAGCTTTTAATGGACACTCATCATGCTAGAATGGAGCCTAAAGGGTGGGGTCAAATAAAGGATTCTCACCATGATAGGATAGAGCCTATAGGGTAGGATCGAGTCTACCTTGGCAAAGTAGACTCCTTTTTGCTTAGTGTAGAGGGAGCAACAATATTTTTTGTAATAGTCAGCATGGTCTTGTATGTTAGTTATGGTCTACCACATATGCATGTTAGGATCTTCTCATGGTTTTGAACTTTCACTCTTCGTACATGGCATACCTACACACTTAGTACATTCCACGTACAAATGCATACTTCATTGCCCACATGATCTAACCATGTAGTGATAGACGATAAGGTGACTATTCCACTTCATGGCTAGATTTGGAGTGAGCTCTTGAAGACTTGTTAGTGAATTCCCATGCTTCGGGAACAAGCCTTCTTATGATGCTTTTCTAATGAGACTTCATTACATTTCTTTGATGTGTGTCTTGATGGTGATCTAGTAAGTTGTGTCTTAGTCCCCACCAAGATCCTATGATGTAGAGGCATGTTTTGGACATTATGATTTGATGTAATTTCCCCTGAGGGAAACAATGATTTCTATTATAAGATGTTCTACTTGTTTATTCTCTTAAGTTATGCTTATTTTATCTTACAAATTCTTATGACATGAACATGAGGTTTTGATGGGATGGCTTCGGGTGTCACATTTGTCGTATCAGGGATAGGCCTTAGGTTCGAGTCTTAACACTATGATTAATTATCGGCAACCCAACATAGTCACCATAAACAATGAGTACACACTACCAATAGCAGATAATATTGTTTGACCAATCGCAAGGGGCTATCCACTTCTCAAAAATCAATTTTTGATCTGATTACCATCAATTAAGGGTAAGGGAATGTGACATTCCCAAGATGGTATCCCGAACAAGGTATGGTTATTTTGAGTTTGTGGTGACGTCCTTTGGTCTAACAAATGGCTGTCAATATTTATGGATCTCATTAAGGGTACTCAAGCCTTACCTTGACATGTTTGTTATGGTATCCATTGATGATATTTTGATATACTCCCAAAGTAAAAAAGACCACATGAAGCATTTGAGTGTGGTGTTGCAAACTTAGAGAAAAGAAGAGTTGTTTCCTTAGTTTGACAAATATGAATTTTTGTTGAATGAAGTTGCATTCCTTGGGCATGTGGTGTCAAGAGATGAAATCATGCTAGATCCTAAAACTACTAAGGTGGAGAGAAATTCGCCGAGGACCTTGACTCTGATGGATATCAGGAGTTTCTTAGGTTTAGCAAGGTATTACTGGAGATTGGTTGAGGAATTTTCTTCAATTGCATCCCCTTTGACAAAGTTGAGATAAAAAAAAGTGAAGTTCTAATGGATCAAAAAATGTGAGAAGAGTTTTCAAACCTTGAAAGGTTAGAAGGGTTAGAAGAGTTTTTAAAATTACCTTCGCTACTATTTTGACTCTACTGGAAGAGTTAGAAGGGTTTTTTTTGTCTGTTATGATGCTTCAACTATTGACTTGGGGCATGTGTTGATGCAAAGAGGCAAGGTCATTGCCTATTCCTCTAGGTAACTAAAGGTGAATGACCATAATTACCCTACCCATGATCTTAAGCTAGCAGTTGAGGTATTTGCCTTGAAGATATGGCATCACTATTTGTATGGGGTTTATCTGGACATCTTCACCGATCACAAGAGCCTCCAAGATGTTTTCACCCAAAGGGATCTCAATTTAAGACAAAGGAGGCAGTTGGAACTCCTTAAGGACTATGATATGAGTGAGCATTATCACCCGATAAAAGCCAATATTATGCCCAACATGCTTAATAGGGTATCCATAGAGAGTGTATCACACATTGACAATGGGAAGAAAGAGTTAGAAAAGAAAGTTCATCGATTGGCTAGGTTTGGCGTCAAATTAAGTGAGGCTGAGAATGGAAGTATGATAATTGTCACAACCCAAGCCTACAGACTAGACGTGACACGGCAAATGATGAACCCCAACGGACCCCAAACAAGCCTCTTAAGCATATATAGCATATCCTTGGTTGCGAAAACCTAAATAAACACTGACAAGTAACAAATAATTCTAGGGGAATCGGGACTTTGGACTCATGCTATGGGATGTTGTAGGGGAAAGGATTAACATGGAACTCTAAGTGGCACATAAGTATGGTTCACGCTATGTGCGTAATTAGGGACTTAGGACTTTCATCTTCAACAACAACCTACAACAAGTATAAGAAGGGAATAAGGGAGTCTTTCGTAATATATAGCATAATAAGAGTCAAGTTAATAACATACATGTCCATATAAATAACAATACCTCTAATGTGAATGGAATGGGGGCCAAGATATATCTTAGTCTCACATCCAAAAGACAAATATCCATGATTAGACAAATCTTAATAAAGCATATAAGTAAATGGTTATTGTCCTTAAAATAGAGGACACCACAAGAAAATCTTCAACCGAACCATTTAGGCACAAGGAGGAGGAGGATATATAGGAGCTTCAGTCCCTACATGGTTAGATCATGTAGGAAAAAGTATGTGTTAGTATTTGGGATATACTAAGTATGCAAGAATGCAACATAAAACATAATCCATAATTTAAAAATATGTGTAATCATAATCAATGGATAAGCTCAATATGTCGTGAATGCTCAATGCCATAGTAAAAATATACATGAAAAACACCAAGTCAAATTGTGTCATACATTGGTAGGAAGGGACCATAACTGACATGTAAGACCAAGCGAACTACTACTTGGAATCACTATGTTTACTGCATACCAACCTAGGATTGGCCTACTTTTCAATGGTAAACCAAACACTCACCTTATGGGAACTCCGCATTTCGAAAAGTTCCTCATAATCACCTTACGGGAGCACCACCCTTTTCGGTTAACCTATGATGACAAGCTTACAGGAACACCACCCTTTTTTTCAAGCATGGAACCTAAGCTACATAGATCCATTAGCTTATTCACAAACCTATGGTGGCAACATAGTTATGGGACAATGGTTATCTACCAAGGTCTTTTCAATGCTAGGTCACAATCCCAAGGAATACTCCAATCATACTTATAAGCATAATAGGCTAAGCATCTTAATATCATAATATTTTCATACAATAGATCTCCAAAACTAAAGGTACATAATATCAAAAAAGGGCTTCATATCACTCATAATTTTCACAATATTCTCATATCATAGGATACATAATAGCCCTTTCAATTCATAACATCCATAATTTGCGTTTCTAGCCATAAGACATTAATCAACATAGAAGCTTGGTACATAATTTTGATTAAACATGGTGGGTATGAATATATGCTCAAAATCATGAAAAAGTCTAGATTTAGGACATTAGAAGAGAAAATAAGGTCCTTTTCAAATCAATCAATGTAACCAACCATAACACCATAAAACATAGCTATGGCTTCTTTAAACTCATAAAATCCATAAATTTCACATGTCATTTCAATACAATCTAGTGTACAAAGATATAATAGTGTAAATTCTCCAAAGTATCAATGTATAGAAGAGTTCATAATGTTAGCATGAATATCCATAACTTGAAAAATAGAATAAGGAGAAGGATAGTAGAGCTTTACGGAGGAAAGGACTCCACAAATCTTATTGAAAATCGTAGGAAATCCAAAACCCCATCTTGGACTCTATTCTTGAAGGCCTTGAAGATCTTGGTAGTATTTTTGAGTAGTGGGACTTGGGGAAATTTGAAAATGAAGTGGAATAGAGTGGATTAGGGAAGTATAAGGATAAAAATAAGTCATTTGGATGTTAAAATGACGTAGCTTGGACATAGAAAATTAGGAAATGTCAAATTTTTTCTTCTTAAAACCCTGTCGGACAGGACTACGAGACCTCTATTATGGGGTCGTTGTCCAATATATGGATTGTGGAAGGAGCGTCTCATCTGGTAAAATTTTGAACCCTTAGAAACCTTCTCTGAATCTCTACCTATGACATGACTTACAATTCATAGGTCAATGTACAAGCCATCTAGTATCGCATACCCCTAACATTAGAAACCAACATAACCACCAAGTTTGACAATGATCTAACAACCACGAGATACGACGTGTGGAACCCTCAACAAATCTCTTGTAATACCCCACCAAGACCACAAAACTCCTAATATCCATTGGAATCAAGGGCCTTGGCAAATTTCTTACCACCTCCATCTTTTTAGGATTTATTTTGATCCCTTCATCCGACACCATACACCCTATTGATGCAACTTCCTTCAACCAAAATTCACATTTGTCAAGTTTAGTAAATAACCTTTCTTCCATCAACATTTGCAGAAAACCCTTAAATTTTCACATGTTCCTCTTCACTCTGAGAATAAATCAAAATTTTGTCAATAAGTACCACCACAAACATGTGGAGGTAGGATTTAATGACCCTATTCATGAGATCCATAATAATTGTCGGAGCATTGGTTAGGCCAAAGGGCATCACCACAAATTTGAAATGCCCATACCTTGTATAGAAGGCCATCTTGGGGATGTCACACTCCCTTACCCACAATTGATGATACCCGAACTGAAGGTCAATCATAGAAAAGTGACTAGCCTCTTGAAGTTGATCAAATGGGTCATATATCCTTGACAAGGGATACTTGTTCTTGATGGTGACCTTTTTAAGCTATCGGTAGTGGATGCAAATTCTATGTAAGCCATCTTTATTGCTTATAAGCAACACCAGTGCACCCTAAGGTGACTTGTTAGGCCTAATAAAATCATTCTCCAATAGGTCTTTCAATTGATGCTTTAACTTCACCGAGACCATACGATAAGGGGGAAAAGAAATGGCTTGAGTATCGGGGAGGAGGTGTATGTTGAAATCTATTTTCCTTTGGGGTGGAACACTAGTGAGCTCATTAGGAAAATTATTGAGAAACTCATTTAACACCAAAACTGACTGAATAGGAGGGACTTTAGATACAATATCCCTCACACTTATAAGATGATATATGCAACATTCAGAAATCAACTTTTGAGCCTTAATACAAGAGATGAACCAACGTTTCACCACTGAGTCATAACCTTCCCACTCAAGGATAGGTTTGTTAGGGAATTGGAACTTAAGCTTGATACTTTTAGGATTAATAGAAGAATGATATGCATGTAACTAATCCATCCCAAGAATGATGTCAAAATCTATCATGTCAAGCTCAACGAAATCACAAGGCAAGACTTTATGTAATATAAATATAGGACAACCCTTATAGACTTTTGCAACAACAATAGACTCACCGATGGGGGTAGACACCTCAAAGGGTTCACATAATAATTCGGGACACACATGAAGTCTATTAACAACAAATGGAGTAATGAAAGAGAAAGTGGCACCCGAATCCAATAAAGCATACACATCAAATTGTATATCTTTGATATACTAGTCACAACATCAGATGCTTCATATGCCCCCTTGCCTCCCTTGAAGAGATAAAATTGATTGTAACATGGAGCACCTCCTTTTTGGCCACCTTGTGCCCTTTGATCACCATGAGCACCATATCCTTAGGGATAGCCATATTTTCATTTGTCTGGACAATACAAAATCTTGTGGACCATTTTGCCACACCTGAAGCAAGCACCCACATCAATATAGCATCTACCACCATGATTTGTACCATACCTTCTAGACTGAGAAATGATTTGACAACCATTACCACCATGAGCGTTAGGTTTAAGCACTCTATCATTAACAAACCTTTGGTTTTTAGCATTGGAGGACTATTTAACCTTGGAACTTATGGCCTTGTTGAAAATGACCACCTCTAGCACCTTGAGATCCACGATCATAACGAGCCCTCTTGGGCTCTCCACTCCTTATCTTTTGAATATTTTCCCCTTCAAGTTTCTCAACATAAGTCATGAGCTGAGACAAGTCCACATCTCCTATGAGCATGGTAATCCAACATGCTTCACTGATCAAATTAGACGCTCCCGCCACAAACTTGTGCATTCTTGCCATAGGGTGGGTGACCAAGTGAGGAGCATATTTTGAGCGGTTATTAAATCTAAGGAAATACTCCCTAACTCTCATAGAACCTTGCTTGAGGATCATAAAGTCCATCATCTTTGCTTCACTTAGTTCAATGCGAAAGAAGTGGTTGAGGAAGGCAGCCTTGAACTCTTCCTATGAGATAGGCTCCTCATTTTCTCTTTCTAGCTTCCATTGAAAAACACATAGTTGACCAAGGCCCTTTTGTTAATAGGCTGCTAATTTCTCCTTTTTCTTCGAGCTTACCCCCATAATAATGAGAACCTTATACCAATCAGCAATGAATTCTTGGGGGTCTTCCTCCACTTTTGAGCCATAGAACTCCAGAGGGTTCATCCTTATAACATCTCTTACCTTTGAGACAGAGGTAGGAGCATGAGGAGCATGAACCTCTTGGTTGTTTACGGCCCATCCTGACAAACTAACCATGTTACAGTATTCAACATGAGTGAACCCTTCTTCTTGGGGAGCTTGTAAGGCTGGAGGGGATGGTTCACCCTCAGGAGTGGGAGCTCTTTGTTCTACTCTTCTTTCTAGCATAATCTAGAAGACCAAAAGATCATCCATTAGAGAAAGAAAACTTTAATTCAAATCTAAAGCACAACATAGATTTACGAAGAAGTGAATTATTTCCTAAAATGCCTCATAGCCTCCTATTCATAGTTGTGGCGCACTCCACAACCATGAACAAGACTATACTTAATGTGGTGTGTTAGATTTTTTAGGATTATTTACCAACCTAGTGCTCTGTTACCAAGCTTTTCATGACCCAAGCCTAGGGCCTAGGTATAACACGGTGAATGGAGAACCCGAAGGGACCCTAAACAAGCCTCTTCAGTACATAGCACATCCTTGATTACGGAAGCATAATCAAACAACAAACACATAATTCTATGGGAAACAGGACCTTGGATCTGAAGCTATAAGGACTCAATAAGAAGATTATGCAACAACTTGCTCAATTTTTCACAAGCATGGATGCGGTGATCAAGTAGAACCAAGAAAGAGTAAATATGGTAATTCACCAACATGTATAAGGAGTCTTATTTTTAGGATAATGCTTGTTTTGTGAATGATCAGATGGGGAGGAAGATAATCAAGTGGAGCTATGATTCCTACACGGTAATATCATGTAGGCATAGATTATGCATTAGCATAGGATGCAAGGCAACATAATCGAAATTCATAATTAGGCAATAAATGAGCATACAGCAATATGGCATGCATGAATAATGCTTGAAATAAAACATGCTTATACAGAACATATTACGTGCATAAGAAGAGACCATTATTACAGAATCGAAGTCCTAGCACCCCCTTAGCGAGGCAATTGAGATACGTACCCCCTAATATGGTAGCATGGGACTACCACCCCCGAACAAGACAACTGAGGTACATGTATCCCCCTAATATGGTAGCAAGGGCCTACTACCCCCCGAGTAAGGCAATTGAGGTACATACCCCCCAACATGGTAATTTAGCCTTACCACTCCCCGAACGAGGCGTGGTCAACTTGCAACACTATAAATACTATTCATGAAATCAACCCATATATATTTCTTTCATCAACATAAAGTCACTTAACTCATATGTCATGCATTAGACCTTCAACAACTCAAGAAATATTAACCGAACATTTTATCAAACACTTGGTGGGTGTGTAATGCTAGTATAAAACCATGCAATCCAAGAGTGAAATGATGTGAGAAAAATCAATGTAAAACCACCCACCAACACTTTGTAATACCCTCATGCAAGATACATCAAAACCCCTCAACAAATCACATAATGGATCATAGATTCATAGCTCAAAACATGCTTAAACAGTCATATTTTATGAAACCCCAACATAGTTTATATTCAACTTTCATAGTAAGAGATACCCATAAGTAAAACCACTTGAAGTCATGCAATATTATGTAAAAAGGGAAGGTTAGGCACCATGGATGAAAGGGCCCAATGGTTGAAACCCACATGCCTCAACTTTAGAGATTTCCTTGAATGAGATTTTATTGTGAACTTGAAGCTTGAATGAAATCCTTAGATTTGGAATGACGTTGGGACACTAGAATTTGGTTGAAATATTTGTCTAAGTATTAGAGAGGGTTTTCGGGAATGACTTATATGATATGGAGTTGAAATATGACTAAGTATAGGTGTTTTTGTGCATAAGAAGGTCTTAGGTCGAAGACCCAAAGGTCTTGGACCAAAATAGGAAAACTGGCACAAATAACACATCTTCGCGATAGCTCCATGTCGTGGATCAAATGCATAACCCTATTGGAATTACAAAATTGGCGAAATACATTTTTGCTATGGGTCTTCTAAATTCAGGTTATATCCATTCTCTACTCAATTTTTTCCTCTAATCAAGAATATGAAGTTGAATTTTTAATATCACACACAGATTTTGAGATATATGAAATTACGATTATGGACACTTTTGAGGAACATTTTCAAGCACTTTTTGGGGTCGTTTCAATGTCTCCCCCCTGGGAACATTCATACCTGAATGTCAAAAAAACATATATAAGAGAAGCAAGCAATATAATCTCAGCCCACATAAAAATACAACAATCCACTTAAACACCACTTTTAGAAAATCTCAACATAAGTGTCAAAATCACCATAAACTTGTCAAGAAAAATATGAATGCACGTAAATGACATAAGGGTTGATACATGAGATTGCAAATCACATAGGGAACTTGAATTAGTACCTTAGGTTTGAGTAGAACGGAAGAGATAGGGATACAACTTTTGCATGTCTGCCTCGATTTCCGATTGGAACTTTGAACTTGTTGGTTTCTCCAAAGAACCTTGATGGAAGCAACATCCTTATTCCTCAACTTCTTCACTTGTCTATCCAAAGTTTCTACCGGAACCTCTTCATAATTCAAATTGTCTTCAGCAATACCAACAATATCAAGAGGCACAATAGCACATAGGTCACCTACACACTTACTCAACATAGAAACATGGAAAACCTAGTGAACCATATTCATATCATTGGGCAACTCCAACTTATAGGCCACCTTACTAATCCTTCTCAACAATCTACAAGGACTAACAAATCTTAGACTCAATTTACCCTTCTTATCAAAATGAACCACACCCTTCATGGGTGAGACCTTTAAATAGATCCAATCGCCAACTTTAAATGCAAGTTCCCTCCTCCTCACATTGGCATAGAACTTTTGATGACTTTGGGCTATTTTAAACCTTTCTCTTATGAACCTTACCTTCTCCATAGCCTTCATAACCAGATCTAGACCCAACAAAGTCATCTCCCCTTACCTCAAACCATCCAACTGGGGACCTACAATGTCTACCATAGAGAGCCTTAAAAGGAGTCATACCAATACTAGAATGATAGCTATTGTTGTAAGAAAACTCAATGAGTGGAAGATGATTATAGAAACTACCCTTAAACTCCAAAACATATACTCTAAGCATATCCTCAAGAGTTTTGATAATTCTTTTGGCTTGGCTATCCGTTTGAGGGTGAAAAGTCGTACTAATCTTTACCTTGGTACAAAGACCTCTTTGGAAGGACCTCCAAAAGTGAGAAGTGAATTGAGCACCATGATCCGATATGATAGACAAGGGAAACCCATGCAATATAACAAATTCATGAATGTAAAACTTACCATAATCTTCGGCACCATAAGTAGTATTAACCAGTAGGAAATAAGCCAACTTTGTCTTTTATCAACCATAAGAATCAAATGTTTTCTAGTCTTGGGCAACCCAACCACAAAGTCCATATTAATTTCCTCCTACTTTCAAGTAGCAATCTCTAAATCTTAGGCTAGGCCACCCGACCTTTGATGCTCGGCTTTCACTTGTTGGCAATTATACAATCGGATACAAACTTCGCAATGTCCTTCTTTATACCATCCCACCGAAACACTTCCCTCAAATCTATATACATCTTTGAGAACCGGGGTAAATAGAATAGGAAGAGTTATGAGCCTCATCATGAATCTTATCTCTCAAGTCATAACACAAGGCACACACAATCTACCTTGGTACCTAAGGGCACTATCTCCCCCTTGGGAGAAAACCTCCACTTTGCCACCTCTCACCAAGGCCTTCATTCTAACAAGGCAGGGTTAAGATCATGCTTTGATTTCACCCCCTTAATCAATGAAGCTTTTGTGCCATCAACAACCATAATACGACTATTATAAACCTTCTCCAACCTAACTCTCTATCTAACCAACTAATGAGCCTCTCTAGATAGTTCTTTGCCACCATTATCAGCATATGCTAGGCTATCTATAAACACCATACTTAAAGCATCATCCGCAACATTAGCCTTACCAGGATGATAATGCATACTCATATCATAGTCCTTAAGAAGCTATAACCACCTTTATTGTCTCAAGTTGAGATCTCTTTGAGTGAACACATATTGGAGACTCTTATCATCGATAAACACATTAAAATGCACCCTATACAAGTAATGACATCAAATTTCAAAGCAAATACCACAGCAGCCAATTCAAGATCATGGGTAGGATAATTCTTTTCCACCTTAAGTTGTCTAGAGTCATAAGCTATCACTTTACCATTTTGCATCAAAACACAACCCAAACCAATTTGTGAGGCATCACAATGCACAACAAACCCTTCTAACCCTTTCGGTAGAGACAAGATAGAAGCGGAGACAAGTTTATCCTTTAAGGTTTGGAAACTCTTTTCACACTCAAAGGACCACATAAACTTTGCCTTCTTTTGGACCAACTTAGCCGTGGGAGAAGCAACAGAAGAGAAAATATTCACAAACCTCTTATAATAACTTGCTAAGCCCAAGAAGCTTCTAATGTTCCATGGCGTCAAATGTGTAGGCCAATTTCTAATTACCTCCATCCTCTTAGGATCCATCTTTATACCATCACCCAACACCACATGACCTAGAAAGGCAACCTCTTTCAACTAAAACTCACATTTCTCATATTTGGCATACAACTTCTCCTCCCTCAAGATTTGCAGTACTACCCTCAAGTGATCCATATGCTCCTCCTCACTATAAGAATAGATTAAGATATCATCAATAAATACTACCACAAACAAATTAAGGTAAGGTTTAAGGACCCTATTCATAAGATCCATGAAGAGAGCTGGTGCATTGGTCAACCCAAAAGATATAACCACAAATTCATAGTGCCCATACCGAGTACGGAAGGCTAGCTTGGGAATGTCACCCTCACTCACATTAACTTGGTGATCCCCAAACTGAAGACCAATCTTAGAGAAGTGACTAGCCCCTTAAAGTTGGTCAAAAAAATCATTAATGGTAAAGGGTACTTATTCTTGATGGTGACTCTATTAAGTTATCGATAGTCAATACACATCCTAAGAGAACCATCCTTCTTCTTCACAAACAACACCAGTGCATTCTAAGGTGATCGGCTAGGCATAATAAAATCCTTCTCCAACAAATTATTCAATTGCTCTTTAAACTCCTTTAACTTCATCGAGACCATACGGTAAGAGAGAATGGAATTGTGTTGAGTATAGAGAAGAAGATCTATCCAAAATCTATTTCTCTTTCGGGAGGAACACTGGGATACTCATTAGGAAAGACATCAAGAAAATCATTTACCATCGAAATCGACTCTTTGGGAAGGACTTTGGACTCAACATCCCTATCCTTACAAAATGATAGAGAAACCCTTAGAAATCAACCTTTGGGCTTTAATGCAAGAAATGAATCTACCCTTGACCACTACATCATGACTCTCCCACTCAAGGATGGGTTCATTAGGAAATTGGAATTTGACCCTACGGGTTGTACAATCAATAGAGGCATAATATTCATGCAACCAATCTATCCTAAGAATGACATCAAAATTCACAATATCTAACTCCACAGAATTACAAGGCAATATTTTATGCAAAATAAAAATGGGACAATTTCTATAGACCCTTCTAGCAATAATGGATGCACCAATAGGAGTAGACACCTCATAAGGCTCACACAACAATTTGGGTTCAATATGAAACTTTTGGCAACAAAAGGAGTAACAATAGAAAGAGTGGCATCCGGGTCTATCTAATGCATACACATCAAAATCAAAGACTTCTAACATACCGGTGATAACATCGGACACCTCATCAACCCTTTATCTCCCTTAAAGAGAATAGAACTTATTGTACCTTTGGGCACCACCTTGTTGGCTACCTCTTTCCCTAGGAACCGCATTTGCAACTTGTGGATGAACATCTCGACCTTTATTCCAGTTACGAGGGCAATCCATAGCATTAATGCCCACATTTCACAACCATAACAAGCATTAGTATCCCTCAAACATGGGCCACTATGACCCTTACCACATTTTGGACACATAGTATTAGGCACACCACCACCATCACCTTGGGCCCTTGGGTTGTCATTGGCAAACCTTCTAGTAGGAGCATGAGAAGACCCTTAGTCTTGATAAAACTGGCCACCTTTGAGACTTTGAAACTTACCATCGAAATGGTCCCTCTTGGCCTCATTACCTCTTCTCTTCCTTAATGTTTCCCCCTCCAATTGTTCGATATAAGTCATGAGGCGGTACAAGTCCATATCACCTGTCAACATGGCAGCACGACACTTCTCATTCACCAAATCTAATACACCCATCACAAATTTATTCATCCTAGACCTTGGCTCGGCCACCATTTGTGGAGCATATTTAGAGAGTCGATTGAACTTGAGGGCATACTCCCTCACACTCATTGACCCTTGGTTCAAATTCATGAACTCCATTATTTTTTGCCTCCCTAAGCTCAAGAGGGAAAAATCGGTTGAGAAATGCCGCCTTAAACTCCTTCCAAAGAATCACATTGTTGTTCCCTTCTCCTTCTTCCATTGAGTATACCATATTTGGGCCATCCCCTTGAGTTGGTAAGCCGCCAACACTGACTTCTCCTCTGATCTAATCCCGATAATAGATAATACTTTGTACACTTCATCAATAAATTCTTGATGGTCCTCATCCACTTTAGACTCAACTCCAGTGGTTTGATCCTCATGAATTACCTTACCCGAGATGCCAGAGTAGGAGCATGAAGATGTCAGAGTAGGAGCATGAGAGGCTTGGGCCCCTTGGTTGATTTGATTAGTCATAGGATCTACTAACATGTCAATAGCATCCCAAAATTCTTCATGAGCCGGTTTCTCTTTGGGCATATGAGCTCTTCTTCCTCTTGGGATAGGCATGATCTATCATAGTAAAGAACATTCATTAGGAGAAAGCCTTACCTTAACTTTTTTAGCACGACATGGGTCAAGAAGAAGGGAAATATTTCCTAAAACACCTCATAGCCTCTTACTCATTGTTGTGGTGCACTACACAACCATGAATAAGACTCTAATCAACGCGGTGTATTGGATGCCAAGGACCATTAACAACCTAGTGATCTAATACCATCTTTGTCATAACTCAAGCCTAGGGCATAGACGTGACACGGTGAATAGGAACCCGAAGGGACCCCAAACAATCCTCTTAGTATATCATTACATATATTTGGTCGCGAAAGCATTTGAACAACAACAAAAAACATAAGATAAGGATAAGGGACTAAGGGGAAAAGTCTTTCATAGAAAAATATCCAAATATCAAGAGAAAACATAGTTCAAAGCACACTTACATTAATTGTCCAATAACACGTCTAAACTTATAATTGAGCGGGGGCTAAGACAATTTTTCGGGCTCACCCTTATAGTCAAAAGCATGCAATAAAAGAAAGAGAGTCTTTGAATAACATTAGATAAAAAGATATTGTCCTCGAAGTTGACTCACCAAGCTTACTTCGAAGCTAGTACTAGCTACGTGGTGGAGGAAGATGATCAAGTGAACTCCGATTCCTACATGAAAATATCATGTAGGCATAGAGTATGTAGAATGCAATACAACAAGAGCTAGGTAACATAATTGAAATGTATAATTAGGCAATAAATGAGCATATAGCAATTTGGCATATACGAATGATGCTTGAAGTAAAACATGCTTATATACAATATATTACATGTGTAGGAAGAGTGCATTATTGCAGAATCCAAGGCCTACCACCCCCTTGGCGTGGCAATTGAGGTATATACCCCCCCCCCAACATGGTAGCACGGGCCTACCACCCCTCGAGCAAAATAATTGAGGCACATACCACCTAATATGGTAGCATGGGCCTACTACCTCTTGAGCAATGCAATTTAGGTACATACCCCCCAAAATGGTAGTTCTGGCCTACCACCCCTCCCCCCTCCTAAACGAGGTGTGGTCAATTTACAACAATATAGACAATATTCATGAAATCAACCCATATATATATTTCTTCATCATCATAAAGTCATTTAACTCGTATGTCATGCATCAGACCTTCAACAACTCAAGAAACATTAACCGGATATTTTTTCAAACAATTGGTGGGTGGGTGATGCTAGTATAAAACCATATAATCCAAGAGTGTAATCATGTGAGAAAAATCAATATTAAACCATCCACCAACACTTTGTAATACCCTCATGCAAGATAAATCAAAACTCCTCATCAAATAACATAATGGATCATAGATTCATAACTCAAAACATGCTTAAACAGTCATATTTTATGAAACCTCAACATAGTTTATATTCAACATTCATAGTAAGAGATACCCATAAGTAAAACTACTTGACATCATGCAATTTATGTAAAAAGGGAAGGTTAGGCATTATGGATGAAAGGGCCCAATGGTTGAAACTCACATACCTCAACTTTGGAGATTTTCTTGAAGAAGATTTGATAGTGAACTTAAACCATGAATGAAATCCTTAGTTCCAGAATGAGATTGGTACACTAGAATTTGGGTGAAATATTTGTCTAAGGGTTAAAGAAGGTTTTGGGGAATGTTTTGTATGATATAGAGTTGAAACATGACTAAGTATAGGTGTTTTTACGCATAGGAAGGCTTAGGCCCAAGACCCAAAATCGAAACAGGAAAACTGCCACAAAATAACACATCTCCACGATGCGGACGTAAGCCCTTACTGGAATAGCAAAATTGGCGAAATTCATTTTTTGCTATGGATCTTCTAAAATTTGGGTTATACCCATCTCCCATTATATTTTGTCCTCTGATCAAGAATATCAAGTTGAATTTTAGATACCACGCACGAATTTTGAGTTATATGGAAATTACGATTATAGAAACTTTCGAGACACATTTTTGGGCACTTTTTGAGGTTGTTTCACAAGAGTGAAATCACAACTATTGGTACCAAAGTCAAGGAAAGCAAGGTCAGAACTATGCTAGAGATAGAGCTTATAGAGACATCCAAGGTAGTTATTATGGGAGGAATAAGGGCTCTGAAGTAGATTGGGGCAGAAGAAATAGTTTCAGAAATGGTCCATATGTGCCACCATATAATTGAAACGTCGGTACAAGCAATTCTAGAGTTAAGGAGATGTTTGACCATTTGTTGAAGAAGGTCGAGACACAAGATGAAACTCTAAGGGGCATGAAATTTAATATTTCAAGCATTAATCAGAAGATAGAGTCTCATTCTATGGCTACTAAACAACTTGAGCAATAATTTTGTCAATTGTCAACTTAGTTAAATCAGTGTCGGAAGGGTATATTACCTAACAACACAATTCAAAATTCAAATAATGACGGGCAATTTATGGCGGTTACTACTAGAGGTGGCAAGAGTACCATTGAGCCTCATATGCCAGTTGAGGTAGAAGATGTTAGTGAGAATATAGTTGTAGGTAAAGATGTGATTGAAGGAGATGATGTTGTCAAAGATGGGGCGAGTGAGGTAGCTAAAGAGCCACAGAACTATAAGAACGTCCCAAGGACTCCTCCTTCTTAGCCTCAAAGACTTAAAAAGAGGGAGAAGGAAGGCAAGATAAGCAACTATCCATCAACATCCCTCTGATTGAAGCTTTGGAGAAAATGTCAGGTTATGCACGATATATAAAAGACCTAGTTACTAAGAAACGGGCTGTGAATGAAGAGATTTCTAAGGATCTTCAGCATTGCAGTGTTATCTCCACTAAGTCATTGGCTCAAAAGCGCAAAGACCCAGGTGTTTTTACCATACCTTGGACCATAGGTGACGTAGAGTTCACAAGAACTCTTTGTTATTTGGATGCGAGTATCGATTTGATATCTCCTACAATTTTCAAGAAGCTTGGTTGGGTGCCCCTACTCCAACTAAGATGCGGTTGTTAATATCAGATAGAACAGTCAAGAAACCAGAGGGGATACTCTATGATGTGTTGATAAAAGTGGACAAATTCATAGTCCCTGCAAATTTTGTTATTCTTGATTGTGAAGTTGATTTTTAAGTCCTTATTAACTTGGAGAGACCATTTATGGTCACGAGATGAGCTCTAGTAGATATGGACTCCGATCAACTCAGATTTAGGGTAAATGATGAAGAAATAGTCTTCGATATTCGTCAGTCTATAAAGCATCCGGATGAATTAAAAAGTGAGGTTTGGGTAATTAGTGAAGTCTAGTAGCCAATTTATCTAAATCATGTCGCGACAATAAATAAGGCATTGCTTGGGAGGCAACCTAAGGTAGACTATGGCGCTTAGGCATCGAGGTATGTTTTTGACCCCTACATATTCTATTTTTGCTTGATTTGGTACACTAGGGATAATGCACAACTTTGTTGATAATGGATAGTTATGGGCCTCGGTGAAGTGTGAGTAGTTTATGTTCTATAACTACCCTAAATTTTGATCCCGAGATTTTTTTGTTTGTGTTCTTTTTTCTCATGAATATTTAATTTATGTTGAATCGCATGTTTAGGATGTTTAGATAATGTGTAGCAGATAGTGCTAATACTTATGGCATATAGCATGTTTTTATGTTTAGTTCTGAAAATTAATACCCATGAAAAAGAATTTGATTAGTAGTTAAATGGCAACCATGCATGCTTGGGTGTTTAGCAATATCTATTCTGATACGTGAGGGTAATTTGAGATATGAAGCATGATTTGTGAGTTACTTGTTGATAATAATTGTTGTGCCATGTAAGTGTGAGTTTATTTTAATAGATTCATGTATTTTGTGCTAATTCAGAACTTGCCCTATTATTTTGAGTTAGATTGTAGATTAAATGGATTAGGAAGGTATCTTAGACCTTTGTTCTTTAAATGAGTCCACTTTAGCCTATATATGACCAACCAAATGAATTTTCATCCCTTGTTCCAAATATTTGAGCCTTACATGTGCCAATTCTTTCAAAGACACTTAATTAGCCTAACCTTATCTAGTGAAAAATCTTGAAATTAACTTTGGTCTGTCCTTGAGTATTGTAACCTTAATGGAGGCAAAAAGCCTAAATTGAGGGTGGCTACCAAAAGTAGCCCTGGTTTAGAGAATAGATATTGTGTACTTCAATATAGGTTAAAAACTTAAGTTAAGGGTGGCCCATGTAAGGGTAAAATCACAAAAATAAGGTGGTGAGCTGGGAATGAGGAGAAAAAGAAGAAAATCATGTATCCAGTGCAAGAAAAAGAAAAAAATATCCTAAATTGATATTCAAAGCAAAATAAAGTGTAAAAATGAGGTAAAAGCTGAAAAATGAGAAGAAAATACCTGAAAAAGCATGAATGTGGAAAAAGAAAGAATAAGGTGAAAATATTTGAGTTAGTACAGTGAAAGTGATGAAAAAAGTAGTTCAAGGATGGTTGTTAGTCGCTATTTTTCCAAAATTCCATACCAAATCCCCTGAGCCTACGATATAAGCCTAGAAAGTCCTAAAGTGATCATGGTCCAGTTTCTTCAATATCTGAGTCATGAGTATAGTGGCAAGCCGATGATATTAGTCATTATGCATGAACATCTTTTGTGAGAGTGTGTGTTTGCAAGTCGCAAAACTAAATTTGAAATCATCATTGAGTGTCAAAAATGGTACTTCTTTCTTTGAAGGTACTTGCATTGGATTGTTAGCATTTGACTTGTTCAGTGATCGTGGACTGTTAATATTCCCTTGCTTGTTAAAGTTGTGCTGTCAAATGCACCAGTGTGGTTTGATTTGCTAGAGAGGTATTTGATCTTGTTTTGAAAAGTTGGCATTGGTACCTACATTTGAATTGTATGTGATGTATGTCATTGGGTAGAGGTTTGTATGTTGGTATATTATCTATATAGATTGAGTCATCGCTTGAGGACAAGCAACAATTTTAAGTTGATGATGTTGTTGTGCTATCAAAATACAGCACATTTGATGCTTAAAACTTAGAATTTTGTGTGTTCTCAATGCAGGAAAGCAAATTGGCATGATTTTGGGAAAAATTGCAGACTTTTCTATTTTTTAGGGGTTTATGAGATCCTCTATGAGTCGTGGAGCCTTCTACGAGTCGTAAAGGTAGTTTCGTGAAGAGTGAACTTTGAAGATTTGAAGTTTAGCCATATGAGACCTCTTTACGAGTCGTAGATCACTCTACGAGTCTTATAGAGTGGTATCGTAAAGAATTCTAGTGAGATCCAGTGAAGCACTAGTTGATGTTGATGAAGTTTACAAGAGAACAATAGTCGTGAATTAATCTATAACTTGTAAAGTGGATCCGTAGCAGTGAAGTCCAAGATCTCAAGAGTTGAATACGAGACCCCGATTATGACTCGTAAATTAGTTTATAGGTTATAAAGGCCTATCATATAAAGTCGCTGATCAGTTTTTCTAATTTTTTAAGACTCATTCATAAAAATAATAAATAGTAATTTTTAGGTCATTATTCATAGAGTACAGTAAAGAGGATGTTATTAGAGAGTATTTTTAGGATTTTGCACTTGGAGACAAAATATTGGAGAGGAGAATACAATTGTGGATTCATTGTATTTTTCAATCTTGTGATTCTCAATATAATTTGGGTTTGCTTGTTCTTCAATCCAATTGGGTAAGTGATTAATTATGTTTTCTCAATTCATGATTTCTTCATCTACCCATATCATGAGTAGCTAAACCAATAACTTGGGATTATGGGAACCATGAAGATCTAACCAAATAAACTCGGATAATTGGCGATTCTTGGAATGAGTATTTACATGTATTAATCAATTCTCTTTATTTTAAATGTTTTCAAGTGGTGACCAATATTAGAACTTGTCTAGTGTTACCTTCCCGATCTAGCTAGTAATGAATAGGAAAGAGATTGGTTAATAGGATATGATGATGTGTTCTCGTCTAATCAATCGAACTAGACCAAGGGGAGATTGATTGAGACTATGAGTAATGGTCAGTATTGCACACTATGGAGATGGACCAAGTCACTTAGTGAAATACACCTCTTACCTTTGACCAAAGGACTTGGTGAACTCAAATTACCATCCTACATGTTGTACTCTAGTCAAGAATTGGGTTATCCACGGATATTGAGTTGGTGAATCATGGGGAACACAATTCCCATATTGTTCTCTGTTATTGATTGTCTCTTGTTTGAGTTAGTTTAGTTTAATTTTTTATCAATCATTTTAAACCCCCCACCCCCACCTTTTTGGGGAATTGAGTTAGTTGATACTTTAATTGTTTAGTGAATTAATTTGGAAGTCTTGATATTCTTTGTGGGATTCGATCCTAACCTTGGTTAGGTTTTATATTAGACAACAACCGCTTTATGCAGAGGTATAACTTAAGCGTGATCAGTTTTCATGTTCCAAGGACATTCTTATGGTCTACTTTCTATTGGTTGTTCTCTCTTTTAGTTTATTGTAGACTTTGAGTTAGTTAGGGCTCGTCAAACTCATCTATGATGACTCCTAGACTTTTCATTGTTATTTTCATATGTTATGTTACAGTTACTTACCTTATGTATGCTTGAAATATCAAAAGCCTTGGTTAGGCTTCCCTCAAAATTCTAATCGTCATATCATAACTAGGGCTTAGCTTGGATCATGACATTTACCCTCCATAAGAATAGTCTTACAGAAATAGCCTCCATTCATTGGATAAATTTCCCTAAAAATCAAAAAAAAAAAAAAACAAATGTTGTACTTCAATATAAATAGAACCTATGTTGCTCAAACTCTTCATTTTTAGTGTAGCACCCATATCGACATGATGTGGGTATGAATGTGGGTGTTGGATCCATAGACGATCTGATCAACCAGTTTTGGGTGCCTTGACCAAATTTGAGAGAGAAATTTTGGACAGAGTCAATGATTTATGTGGTTGAAACTAACACTAAGGTTCATTTGAAAAAATTAAATACTATATATGTATAAATTTTTGTTGTCACCATCTTTTATTTTATCTTCTTCCATGATTCTCCTCGTGATCAATATGTTTTCCTTAAGTTTTTCATATAATATTTTATAATTTAGATTTTATAACTCTATTTTTAGATATTTGAATTATTTTTAGCTAAATCTTCATACTCGTATGCATACATGGATCTATATCCCGGAATCATAAAATTTTTATCATAGAGAATCCAATCTCTTGATCTGCACTCGTATTGGATGACCGCACCCCAATCGAGCAATTTAGAATGAAACTAAAAATTTATATGTTTTATGTTTCTCTATTTCCATTTTTTATTTCTTTTTTTTTTTCCTTTTTTCTTACTTTTTTTGCTTTTCCTTCTTTTTGTTTCTTGGTTTTTTTAAAAAAAATAAGTGCAGAAGGAAGTGACATGCATTTATAAAGCCACAAGTCTATGACACCATCATAAATTATTGTAGATACTCTTTTAAAATTCTGATAAAGGATGTAAATTTTAGGTTCAAAACTACAGACATTGCCCTTGTCAATAGCTACTTAAGAAACAAACATAAAATCAAATGCAAAACTTTGGCGCTGAAAAAGAACCCATGCAATACAAGTCACACATCATAGCATTTCCTAGCATAAACTCTTAAGCCTGTTTGTTCCTCTTCTTAGCACCTGACTTGGAGATCTTGAGACTCCTGTTTACAGCACTCAACCTTGCAAGGGCTACCTTCTTCAGATCTAGCCTGTAATAGTTGTCTCCAATCTGGTTTGCTACAGCCTTGGCTATTCTGCGAAATTCCTTCTTCATCACAGATTTGTTTAGCAAACTGAAAGGCTTGTTTTACTTCTTGGTCTTTGATGTAGCAAGCAAAATAGCTTTATATTTTTCCTCGGGCTGGATAGTCACAGTTTTCTTGTTTGCTAGGTCAGAATGCTTGTAAGAGTGAAGGTTGTAGAGATTGTTAGGCTCTTTGCTGAACACGACATCGGCGATACTATTGCCAAATTCCTTCACCAAAAAAGAGTTGTTTTTCTTCAGGATCTCCCATACTAGTTGCCCTGGAACTATTGTCATTGCAAATGGATTTCTAGGATTTTGCTTCGACGGCCGGAAGAGAAAAGATGATGAGAGCTTATTCTATTTCTTGTTCTGTTATTTTCCTTCTATTTTCTTTTCCTTCTTTTTTTTTCTTTTTGTTCTTGCTTTTCTTTATTTTTTTTCTTTTCATTTTGTTACAGAACTAAAAAAAAATATTTACTTTATGCATCTCATACTTTTTTTAAATAAAGCAATTCATAAATTCAAGTGACAAGGCTCAAGATAATGTTCTTATATTTACTATTTTAAATTTCATATATATGCATACATACATATATGCAATCCACCAATTCACATGTGATGTGTGAAAAATGATAGGTGTGTACCATAATCAGTAGCTAGATACAGATAAGAGGGCATGGAATACATATGATGAGCTACAACAATGGTTAAAGAGCCTACTATAGCTAAGTTAAGAGATAATTGAGCATGCCATGACGTTGTTAGGATCTTATATAGGCCTTTATGGCCCTGACCTGTAAATGGACCTTTATAGGCTTCTAAAATATCTTTTAGTCCATGACCAACATACATGCATGCATATGTGTATATATATAATTAAATTTCATAAGATACTCAATATCTCTTGCTTTAGAGGCAATACTTGCCCCACAGACTATCAAATAACAAATTATATCCTATGGGCAAGAGTTAATATTATTTTTTTGTGTCTTAATTTATGAGATACTTTATAATTGTTTCCTTAGATGCAGAACATAGCTCAGGAGTTAAAAACACATATGACTCATGGTAGTAGTTTATACTATTTCAGTATGTTTAACTTGTGAGATACTCTATAAAGCTTGCTTTCGAAGTAAGATTTAGACCAAGAACTTCACAAGTTATAATCCATGGGCAAAATTTGACACTACGATGTTGTGTCCTAATTTATTATATGCTCTATAACTCTTACTTTTTAGCCCAAGGACTTTCAATCAGCATATTAAGCCCCATGGGCAAGACTTGACATGTCACATTCTAGTTTGATTTATGAGATACTCTATAACTATTGCCCTAGAGGTAAGAATTATATGCTAATAACTTTCAAACAACAAGTTAAGCCCCATAGGCAAGACCTGGTGTTACTAAATTATGTAATGATTTATTAGATTCTCTATAACACTTGTCTTAGAGACACGACATAGATCAAGGACTTCAAAGAACAAGTTACACCTTTTAAGCAACATTTTACACTATTTTAAATAAGTCTGATTTATGAAAAATACATTAACTTTTGCCTTAGAGGCAGAACATAGCTCAGTCCTTTAAAAAAATGTCTCATGGGAAAGAGTTTATATTATTTCACTATGTCTAATTTATGAGGTATTCTATAACTTCTCCCTTGGAGACAAGACTTACACTAACAACAACAACAATAATAACAACAACAACATACCCAGTGTAATCCCACATGTGGGGTCTGGGGAGAGTGACTTGTACGCAGACCTTACCGCTAC